>PVJN01028796.1:0-26922 GCA_004026805.1 Lasiurus borealis
GCTTTAATGGGCAAACACTTGGCAACTACTAGAGTTGTCCAGTAAGAATCAACTAGAAATTATGCCCTGACTTAAAGTCAAAACAATGTCTCTTAATCTTGCTTTGCACATGGGGAGGCTGGTGCTGCTGAGCAGAATCCATTATGATGGGAATTGCAGACCCACTTTTGCCAGGTCAACAACTGGAAAAAGAATATGAAAGCTTGGCCACTGAGCCACACATGACTTTCAAGAACATTAGGTCTTCTGTCTGTGTAGGCACTTTCTTCTAAACAAACACAAAAATCAAGAATTATATTGATTGATAGTACTGGTATAAAGATTAATAGTAATAATAACATAATAAAATTATATATTAAAATGTTATTTTTTATCTAAGTGTTTATTTTTTCTTCTGATTTTAAAAGCAATTAGAACATTTTTGTGGGTCCCTAAGAATGTTTTGAGCCATAGGCACTATGCCTAATGAATGATCCAATCCTGCCTGCCCAGACCAGACCTGCCTCTGGCCTTGGACTTCAACCCAGGGGTATGATTTACATGGTGGCAGACAACAGAAGAATGTCCATGACCTTTCATACCCTCGTCTATGAGATGGTCAAAGAAGACATAGGAATCATCTATGTCCTGCTTTTGGAGGAAACTAATTCTTCCCCTAGTGAGTGAGGTCCAGTATAAGCCCTGCACTCTACCCAGTTCCATTAGAGTGGGGGAAAGGCACCATTTCCACAATCTCTGTTGAATTCAGGCTGCATCCATCTTACCCCTAATCTGTTCTCTTCACTCCTACCCCACCACATACACAAGTGAAGCAAAGATGCAACAGAGGTAGCCTGAGTAGGTCTACCTCTCCCTACTTTTTGGATTTCAAAAGTAGGGAGAAGCAGAGCAGTGGGAAAGAATGAATTTAGAGGGAGATTTTCCTAGGATCCTTCAAAAGAAAATCTCAGTTGGGGAATAGAAAGTGAAAGGGAAGAGGAATATGTCTTTGAAGGGGGTTTAGTCTGTTCTGAGCATTTTGCTACCCATTTTCCATTTATTATCATGTTTAATTCTATGAACAATATGGTCCAGAACATCATCACATTCGCTCAGAGATGAAGGAGAGGGTGCTGTTAAGTGGTGGAGTCCAGATCAAGGTTGACTTTTCTAACTCTCACTAAGAGATGTGGGATTTTACTCTAAAGTGGTTGCTAGTTCAGTTCAAAAAAATTGTGAAGAAGGCAAAACTGTGAAAAGGAGAAGTGAAAAATATTTCCAAAGACTTGCCTTTGCAGAGAGAGAGCCTTAGAAGATTCAACTATTACTCTATGTATCTCGGCAGGTTCATTTTACCCACAGGCTGCCATTGATGTCTCATAGAAATCTAAAACCTCGGGTCACTCTGCTGTGGTAATTATCATAACTTTTTCTGCACTAAATAACTGAATTAAGAAAAAGCCCTGTTTTTCCATCATTGAACCATGGTACTCTTTAAATATTTTATTTTTATTTAAGTAACTTTGCTTCAAAAAATCTTCTTTGATACTTAATTTAACTTTTATAGTAACAAACACATAAACATTTTGCCTGTCTTTATGAATTAAATTAAGGACTCCTGAGTGCATTACTGCCTTTGTTAAAACAAAATAGAAGATACTTGCAAACATCGGCCTCACGAGGAAATAATTTTTAAAAATTAACGTATAAAACGGGTCTAGGAAGACTACATAGAAGAGAGAGAATTATCGTAGCATTACACAAGTATGTTTTCTTCCTTCAGGCTTTAAGGAACCAAAATGTGCACCATTACGTCTCAGCAAATGCTTGTAACTTAAAAGCCCAATTCAGCTGTATAGATATTTTTGCACAAATGGTTAACTGCTACCCATTAAATTGTGGTGCTTTATATCATTTTGCCTTAAAAGATTATCTTTAGTGTGAATAAACAAAGAACTTACCCTGTTTCCCTGAAAATAAGACAGTGTCTTATATTAATTTTTACTCCCAAAGATGCACTAGGTCTTATTTTCAGGGGATGTCTTATTTTTCCATGAAGAAGAATACGGTACACATTTATTGTTGAACAAAAAAAAAAAAAAAAAAAGGAAGTTTATTACCTGTATATGGTACGGTAGTAGCTGTCATCACAAACCAGTTCACTGGCCACAGCGCACCCAGGCTATTCAGGCAGTACTAGGTCTCTTTAAATCAGGAGTCAGATGCCTACGGTAGCTTCGGGGGCCTTATATTCTGGGGAGGCCTTATGTTCGGGGGTGGCCTTATTATCGAGGAGGTCTTATTTTCGAGGATGTCTTAATTTTGGGGAAATGGGGTAAATGCATAACCTATGAACATATACTGAGTGGTCAAGATTATTATGATCTGAATGCATAATAATCTGGTCACTAGGTATAAATATAGATATAGATATAGATATGGATGTGGATGTGGATGTGGATGTGGATGTGGATATGGATGTGGATGTGGATGTGGATGTGGATGTGGATGTGGATGTGGATGTGGATGTCGATGTAGATACAGATACAGATACAGATATAGATATAAATATAGATATAGATAGATATTAGAGGCCTGGTCCATGAATTTGTGCATGGGTGGGGTCTGCCAGCCTGACTATGGGGAAGAGGTGACATGGGCAGTTGACCAACCTTCCTGCTGGTCGAACTCCTGGTCGAGGGGACAATTTGCATATTAGCCTTTTATTATATAGGATGTACACTGAATGGCCAGATTATTATTCCTTCAGAGATCATCATAATCTGGCCACTCAGTGTAGATAATAATGCAGTGAAGGCCTGGGGCTTGTGGGATGGGAAGTGGAGGAGGTCATTGGGGTAAAGTGGGAGAGATCTGTAATACTTTAATAATTTTTAAAAATGAAATAGATATTAAATGTATAATATTAACATAATATAATATTGTGATATTGTAATATATAATAAATATATATTTGATCTTCATCCTATTTGTAGCACAGAATTCCAAAAACTCTTACAATTTCCTAAGCATAAAAGTATAGGAGTGACTTGGATGGAATACTTTGTCTTTTGTCCTCAGTTCCAGAAATCACTTCAGACCATAAAGGTGAAAGGAGCATCTTGTTATTCATAACAAGCCACTTCAACCACATCTGAATTTATGTTAATGAGGTGACTTTTAGAAAGTCCCTAAGAATGGGAACTGGTTACCAGGGGAACAAACCATGAGTTGAGGTTGTTACTTACCCACCGTTCAGCCTCCAGAGAGGGGAGGATTGGAGATTGAATCAAACAGTGGCAATGATTTAATTAGTCATGCCTTTATAATACAGGGCCGCTAAACCCAGAAGGACAGGGTTGGGAGAGCTTCTGTGTTGGTGGACACATGGAAGTCCTGGGAGAGTAGTGGGCTTGGAGAGGGCATGGAAGTTCTGCACCCCTTCCCACATACTGTGCCCTATAAACCTCTTCTGTCTGGCTGCTCCCAAGTTACATTCTTTTATAATAATGAGTATATGACATATCCACTAAATCCATAAATATTCTCAATTATTATCCATATTAATTTTGGTCTTTCTCTATTGACTATCCATAAGTTGCCTGGGCATTCTTGGGACTTTGGGTCAAGTTGGAACAAAGCTGACCACCCAAGTCTCCATGGCCAATACACCATTATCATTCTAGTCACAGATGAAGGTTTTGGAAAGAGCATTCATAGATATATCCCTGACTAGTTATATTAATCCTATTTAAAGTCTTATAACTCAACCTATTTTTTTGACACTATCCTGACCCCTCCTCTTCATCTCATACAAAATGTGGTAGAAACTCTTTTATTGAAATGAATTTAAATTGTGTCTTGAGAGTGTCATGAATTATTACTTACAGTCATTAATAGTCTATTTCATTTTTCTAACTCTCAGAGTCTTAGTCAGTGTCAATCAGGTATTCACCTATGGTCACAGCAGTGTATGAAAACTTACATTAGCTCAAAGGATGAGTCATTAACACATCCAAATTGTTAGTTAAAACTTGTTGATCTGCAGAAAGTTAGAGCCGAGTACTAGATTTGTACAGCTACTCACATATGGAGTACACTTGCTTCCTCTCATGCCATCCCCCTCAGCTTCACCCCTGGGGCTTTCTAAATGCACATGGAAAGGAGGATGTATTGTGTCTAGGAGCTCATGGTCCCAACATCCTAGCAGATCACCTACTTTAACCAATCCCTTCCATCTCCTCACTGTTTTGTTCCTCACCCTTTTTAAAGAAATGCCTAATTGGGTAATCATTATTGTAGATATGTAGATTCCTTGAAAGTGTTTTGTATTTGGAATGTAGATAAACATTTATGGAGAAAATATATTTTTAAAATCAGGCAAACCTGAAACACTGAAGAGAAACCACCTGTGTTATCTGAATCCCAATTGAGAACCTTGAAAAAAAGAAAAGAGACTTAGTTACTTGCCTGCAGCAAAAGAAGGACTGAATTTTCCCAAAGACAACGATTTTTATGAAAAGCAGGCCTTGCAGAAAAGATGGGTGACTCCTGATTTCCATTTAGTCCTAATCTTTTTTGTTCTGTTAAGCCTGGACATTTAGGTTTAAATTGTTTCCATGACTAAATTAATAGCTATTTAAACACTTTAAGTTGATTCTCTCCAGAGATTATTTACTCTCACAGCCTGTTTACATGTGGTAAGTCATTACTTCATTGTGTTCTTTTAATTTTTCGAGGGCTGTTTTTTTGACTAGGGATACTTTTTTTAAACAAAGAAGCAAAATAAAAAGTTTGAGCTTCTTTAGAAAAGAGCAGTGTAAATGAGGGCCTCCTCGCATAAAAGGTGGTGGTATGAGTTTAAATGTTAGGCTCTCTGTCAATGTCAAAGGTGAGACATTTTTGCTATCTGGGCATCATGATAAGATGGCATCTCACTTGGAATCCTCTCTACCCAGAGAGGATTGAAGTGTAGTTAACAAGAATCAAATGAATGGAAAACAGAATTTTGGTGTTGCTGGAATATGTAGAAAAATGTGGAGTCTAAAAAAAATATTTCTCCCACCAAGACAGCACTGAGGAAAATTATTATTTTCCATTTGCCTATTTCTTAGTCTCAGTGTGAAGTGAAAGCAAAGTTTTAAAACCTTTTCTTCACTGCAAAATAAATATATTTCAGAAAATCCCTATGTAAAAAATAAAGCAATTAAGAACTATCTGACTGTGAGGATCTGGCCCCACTCAACTTTAAAGCAACAATTTTCTTACTTTGCATCAAGATATGCATGAGAATCAGGCTCTGATCAGCCAACTTGCTGAGTGACTTGACATTTTTATAAATAAATATATAAATATTTAAGCCGGCATAAAATATCCTTTGTAATTATAAATACGGGAAACTGTATGAGATGAAAGTGAATGTTAAATGGTTCTGCAAAGCAAGGCTTGAGCAGTTGGTATGCTTTGAAATTGGGAGACCTTAGAAAAATTAAATCTACTAAAACACCATAACCATTTTTTTCAAAGGCCTGGTGATTCTTAAAGTTTCTTCAGCTTCCCAGTATAGAAATATCAAGAAGCTTGAATTCATTGTATAGAAGCGGCATGTCTAGGCTATCATCTAATATTATGGCAACTTTAAAAAAGTTTTTGAGCAAAGATAACTGATTAGGAAGTTTATCTTTTACTGTAAGAGGATATGTGAGAGTTCTTGATACCTATGTTAATATGTGACACACAAGGAATTACTAATCACTAGTTAGTTTAATTTAACTTCTTAGATATTTACTTAGCAGCTATAAATGCCTAGTACCAGGCTATGGATTTTTAGAAAAGTTAACAATGGGAAGCAAAATTTTGGAAATAATTTGATAAGAAAACACTTTTTGAAAGCATTAGACAGCATGTATTGAAGCCTCAAATTAATTTTTATCAGAATCTGAATGTGATACAGATTAAGCAATAGAGATAGTTAGAAATCAAGATGTTCGTGTTATAAGAAAACATCTATGTAGGAAATACAGGTGATTTAAGAATATTTATAGATCCCCTCAAAATTGGTAGAATTTTGGCAGGTAAAAGAAAGATAGCTAAAGCAGAGAGAGTTCATAGAAGAGAAGAACCACAAGTGAATTCATGAATCACATCCCTGATTATTATTTTTAAAAGCATAGTTAATATTTCTCAATGATTTGTAAATAGTAGAACATTCTTTTTTTGATGAATTTGTTATCCCAGTTGTTGGTTTTGTTCAGTAAGCAGCTGTTTTTCTTGCTGAGAACTCTTAGCACCTGTAGGTGATATTAGATGATATTTCTTTATACTAGCTCTGTCTGTTTTTGGACAGGATTAGCTACATACTTTGCAGGGTGCAGTGCAAAATGAAAATGAGGTCTTCCTGTTCAAAAATGGTGAAGAGTTTCAAGATGAGGACAGCAGAGCACTAAACTAAGCATGAGGCCTTCTAAGGAAGAGGCCCTGTAGAATTCTGCAAGCCTCACAATATGAAACTAGTATGTACACACACACACACACACACACACTAGCGGCCTGGTGCATGAAATTCATACACTGGAGAGGGGGTGTCCCTCAGCCCAGCCTGACCCTTTCCAATCAGGGACTGCTAACTCCTAACCACTTGCATGACTGGCTGCCTGATTGTCCCTAACCACTCTGCCTACCAGCCTGATAGACCCCTAACTGTACCCCTACTGGCCTGATCAACTCTTACCCACTCCCCTGCCAGCCTGATGACCTCCAACTGCCCTCCTCTGCAGGCCTGGTCCCCCTTACCGCCACCCCTGCAGGGTTGGTCCCCCCCAACTACCCTGCCCTGCCAGCAATCCTGTGATAATATGGGATGGCCATCTTGTGACAACGTGGGGGTGGCCATCTTGTGGTATCCATCTTGTGAAGACATGGGGTGGCCATCTGTGATGATGTGGGGGTGGCCGTCTTGTGACAACGTGAGGGCAGCCATCTTGTGATGTGAGGGCAGCCATCTTGTGATGTGAGGACATGAGGGTCAATTTGCATACTACCTCTTTATTATATAGGATGACTTAGGGGGTCAACCTAAAGAAAAATTGCAAGCTCGTGCCATATTAGCAGCATCAAAGCTAAACTGAAGGGTGTGTCCACTAAAGCCTAAGAACTTTGAGATGGCAGTGGCCAAGGTCATGCGGAAGGATAGTGAGAAAAACATGTTCAACAAGAAGCTAGGAAGTGAGCTGGATGTCCCACATGTGAATTTCTCAAATAAGCTCTGCAGGACAATCTAAAAATAACTTAATATATATGTATGTACTAGAGGCCCAATTGCACAAAGATTCGTGCAAGAAAAGGCCTTCCTTCCTCTGGCTGCTGGCACAGCCTTGGCTCCAGCCTGGAGCCACCTTTTCACCTTCGCTCTTGCCAGAGCCACCTTCCACCTCTCACCTTGTTGCATCAATTTGCATATTGCCTCCTTATTAGCTGTGGGTGCCGCCATCTTTGTCATGGTGTTATGGTCAATTTGCATATTCTGTCTTTATTAGATAGGATGTTTATAAAGTTACAACATACGTATAAATTTGTAGAATATTTATCCAACATAATGGCACAGACACATATATGACACAGTTGCCACTAACTATAAATTATACATCATGTTATGCATCATTCAACATATATTCTCTGAGCATCTAGGCCAGTGGTTCTCAACCTGTGGGTCACAACCCCTTTGGGGGTTGAATGACCCTTTCACAGCGGTTGCCTAAGACTATTGGAAAACACCTATTTCCCATGGTCTTAGGAACCAACACAACGCTCCTCAGTGTAGCCAAAGGTAGCAATGTAGTTTACTGTTGTCTTATGAAGACTGTTGCCCAAGCTACACCACGATTCAAGATAAAATTTCATTTATTTGTAATTAGAAATAAATATTTCACAATATATAAATACATATTGTTTTTGTGATTAATCACTACGCTTTAATTATGTTCAATTTGTAACAATGAAAATACATTCTGCATATCAGATATTTACATTACAGTTCATAACAGTAGCAAAATTACAGTTATGAAGTAGCAACGGAAATAATTTTATGGTTGGGGGTCATGGCATTAGGAAGGTTGAGAACCACTGATCTAGGCCATGCCAGATACTGTTTTGTGTTGCAGAGATACAACAGAGAATAAGATAAACAGAGTCCCTGTTCTCAGAGAGCTTTTGGGCTATTGAATTTCCGAAGTCTTCACTAATTTGCTTAGCCATCGCTTTGTTGTTTATTTCTTTGGGGTGTGTGTGTGTTTGTTTTGTTTTGCTTTCATGTTGAAACCCCTGGCTCAGAAGCAAAACTTCATATTCTTGACACTATTTAGAACTGAGTAGAACCAGGACTCTCTGGAAAAGAATGTGCTGAAAGTCTGTCCTGAAGAGATTTCCAAGCTGAAGACACTCCTCGGAGCACTTTCCATGAGGTCAAATGGCTCCTTCCCTTACAGAGTTTAATGGGGAAAAAAGACAGCTCCCTTATCTTTGGTCAAAGGACAACTACCACAATCCTAAGGGACACAAATTTGCCCTAAAAGTCAACAGCATCCATCTTACAAAAATTAATAACCGTGCTTTTCACCCTCCCAAAGAATGTACTGGTCTGGTTTGGCCTTTCCATGCCGCATTCCATTCCAGAACCCCAGTTAAAATGTTCTCAAGGGCGGACCAGAGATTCCTCCTCCTTTCTCCGGGCTGGTACAACTTGACCGCTGCTTGACATCAAGGTCAACTGGAGACTGGGAACAGTTATGTAAGTGTGTTGTAAATTGAATTAGAGCTGTACATGAGCCCAGACCAAGTAACCAGGGCAGCTTCAGGCCAGAGCAGCAACGTGTCCCCAGGAGACAGCATTGGAGGAACCGTTACTGGTGAGAGGAAATAATGTATCACAGGCAAAGAAAAACACAACCCATCTCTCCCCAGTCCCTCCAACGTCTGGGCTTTTGCCTACCCTGTCCTGTGGAGAGGAAGGAAGAAGCATGCAGAGGGAGATGGTGTCAGTGTGGCAGGCAGGCATCGAAGAAATACCAGTGTGCATAGTATATGCACACAGAGAATGAAAATGAGAAAAAGAAAGTATTTTTAAAATCAGAAAGACACCACCCATAGAAGAGAAGTAAGAAGGCTTACTCCTGGGAAAAGGACTCCTCTGGCAGCCTTCTGGGCATGAAGGATGGGCGAGAGAGTTCACTGCAAGACCACAACCTTCTCTAAGGACCAGTTGTTCTGGAGAGAATACATGCCTACAGGTCTTAAAAGGGTGAGGGGTGCATTGAAACATCTTTTGACACCTCTGATGACCCAGGACATTATTTCCCAAAGTAAGATTCTATGTTAGAGAGAGAGGGAAAATAGAATGTGGATTTTCTTCACAGGCAAATGAAGACAGCGGTAACTTTTGAATAGAAAAAAAAAAGGTAACAAGACTATATCATGAACTTGGTCTATGTTGACATGACCATTTTTTCTTTTCCATTTATTTTTTTATTTTTTTCAATTACATAACATGACCATCCTTAGAAGCAGATGAGAAGCAGAATAATGTAAAGCCAAAAGCTTAGACTCTGTGGTCCTCTGGGACCTAACCATATCTTCGTCCCTTACTAAATGCTTGACATGTAGCCAGTTTCTTAAACCCCTTCTAAGCTCTAGCTTTCTCATCTGTCAAAGGGGATAATTACAGTAACTACCTGAAAGGGCTCTTGTGAGACCCAGTGAAGTCAATGAAAATAGTGTTTGAAAATTAGATTCATAAAGACTTACAAATACTAGTGCTAACAGCTAACAGTTATTGGAGTTCAGACACTGGTCAACCACCCAAGAAAAAGATGATCATAATTCACCTACAAACAGCCTGAGCTGCTTCTCTGGGCAAATACAATTTAAAGGTATTTACACATCATTCTCAACCTCTCCTCTTTCTGCTCATTTTCAAATCAGGATACTGTGCTGACCACTAGACGTGATATAATAAGGAGATCAGAGCTGGAGATTAGGAGATCCAGGCTTTTGTACCTAGCCTTCACAAATGGCAAAAAGTCCAGGATGTGTTATTTCACCCAGAGCATTTTACAGCCTAGTATTTGCCTAGTTTGGAGGCCTATTGAAGACAGCTCCCTCAGTGATACGCTGTCCAGAGGCAAATAGCAGTCTAATGGGGCCACATCACTCTCAGAGCTGGTTTTCTCATCTGTGAACTCATCAGGTCCTCAACTGAAGTGCATCAGTGAATTCATAATCATTTCTTACAGTACTGCCTCCCCTTCTGCCCCTGGTTTGGTCTCTTTTCCAAGTCTGTAGGCCCTTCCTGGTTCCAGACCGACAACCTTCTCTAAACCCCAGAAACGCCCCAATATCCCATCTACAGTCTACAGACTTCTGAAGCCAAGTAGGAAAAGCCAGGGAGAGACATGTTAAAAGTTGCACTGCCACCTGAGGCCTTTGTTGTTGTTGTTATAAATTTTCAACAGGGATTAAATGCACGCTCAGAGCTTGATTTGGACAACTTTTTTTTCCCCTGAAGGATCCTGCCAGTGCTTTGAGCAATGAGAGGGCGGGTCATTGCAGGATTTGTGCATTGCATTCGAGGGGGGTGGGGGGGATGGGAAAAGGGGAAGAAAGGTCAACTCTTGTTAAGGTGTGATTTAATTTTTAAAATGCTTATGTTGCTCTTTATAAAAATATCCATTTAGCTGGATTGCTTTCTTGCTGACAAAAGAAGCAATTGCTGCATATGAAATAAATCAGATTAAAACTCTCTCTCTGTTCCTGTCAAGGTAAAGGATGCAGACCCCAGGAACAGCATGCATTTTGATTCCTAGTGTGTGCAAATGATTGTTTATGTGCTAGCTGGTGCCAAGACCCACAGAATGCTCTTGTGCCGTCCTGTGAAAGCAAAGAGAATGGAAAGCTTTTCCGTAGGCATAAAAAGTTATTTCTTTTATTTCTTTATTCTCTTTCACAGTGGTAGCTATTACATTGTAATTTTCTTGACATTTTGTTGGCAGCCAAAAATGACAGAAATAATATCCCTTGCTTACAGTGTGCAGTTCCGATTCATTTTGTTTAGCTCAAGTCGCCTTGTGTAATAAAGGCAGCAGCTGCTAGACCTTATGCAGAGATATAAATTTACAAGTTCCTTTAAGCAAGTCCTTAATCAGGAAGGTAGAGCAAGTTCAAACCCTTCCCTTTCCTTTTTCCTAGCAGGGTTTTTTTTGTACACAGCGAATAGCAAGAAATGAACACAGCTTTAGTAATTATCATTGACGTATTTTCTCTTCAGTGTCCCATCGAGTAAACAACCTCCTTTGGGCCAGGCAAGTACTGTTATCTGGACAGGAGATCATGAGTCCTAAATACAGGTCAAAGGTATGGGGCCTGAGATGGCCACACACCTGAAACTGGATGGTCTTCCAGGGTCTGGGATGGGTGTGAGCAGCTGCAGGAGCCAGGGAAGATTAAGTCAATGGTTTAGTCCAGTGGTTAGCAAATGCATTAGTCAACAGAGCCAAAGATCAACAGTACAACAATTGAAATTGCTTTTGAGAGCAGAAAACCGACTTCTGCACATGAGCCACGAAGTTTTAACTGCACTGTACATGCGTGCACACACGTGGTATTTTGTGGAAGAGTCACACTCGAGGGGCCAAAGAGCCACATGTGGTTTGCAAGCCACAGTTTGCCAACTACTGGTTTAGCCAAAGCATAAAATCAGAAAGCCAGGCAGGCATACTGAGGTCTGGCCATGTGCAGACCCCCAGTCTTCAAGAGAAGTGTTCACCTTGAAACCCCACCAGATAAGGTGGTTCCGGTTGCTGTGTGTCTGAATAGATGGACAGGAATCAGGGAGCATGTTACAGCCAAAAGAAAGAGCACAAGAAAGGCAAGGTGAGAGGGCTTGGTTTCTGTGTCAGAAGCCACTTCTCTGTAACAGACTTGCATATGCTGCTCCTGTTAAAGCAAAGAAACAACAGCCTTGGGTGGCTTGCTTGGAGCCCTCAGACACAGACAAGCAATCACTGATGTGGGACATACATTGGGTGGGGAAATGCTTTCCTGAAAATACAAAGCACTAATTCATGCCCTCTTTACATAAAGTAATTAGTGATAACTAAATTGTGGAGAAAACTAAACCCTAAAATACTGTGGCATGCTCTGAATGTGGCCATTTCTTCAGGTGAGAAAACTGAGACCCAGATAAATGCACTGACTTACCTAAGGGAGCAAAGATAGGAACAGACTCTCCTGCTTTAGATCCACAGAGTGTCCCTTTCTTTGGCATGACTGAAGTTGTGAGCCAGCCAGGTTGATCCTGTTAACCCAGAGTCCTTTAGGACTGGTATTTAAAGGGCCAACCACCTCTGCTTAGAGAAATTTGTATTTATCTATGAAAGGTTCATTTTTCACCTGATGGAAGCCAGAGTGGGTGTTTCAAATCATTACCAATGCCCTCATTCATACAAATCCAAGCACCTTGTAAGTACTCAGAGGCCTGGTAAAAAGCCTGGCCCATCCAGAGGATCCAAGAGTTATGCTGAAGCCAGTTGAAGCTCCAGATGTCACAGGTGCTCCAGTAGTAGAGAAAATGGTAGAAATCGCCCCCCACACAGTATGTGCTGCCTGAACAACAGATAGGAATCCTATCTAATAAAAGAATAATATGAAAATTGGCTGTACCTCTGCTATACCCATAAGCCATGCCCACCAACCAATCAGAGCAAGTATGCAAATTAACCCAAGCAAGATGGCTACAGCCACAGAGAGTGCAGGAGAGAGGCTTGGGTTGCCCCTGGTGATGGAGGAAGCCAAGCTTTCCCTACACCCCAAGCCTCCGCTTAAGGCAACAAAGTTTCAATGGCTGTGCCAGCAGAAGGTTTGGCTCCACTCCAGACTACAAAGTTTCAATTGTAGAAGATAAATAAATCCCAAATACCAAGGCCTCTGCTTGGGTCACCGGGTGGGCATGGCCAGCCTGCAAACCATTACAGGCCCCTCACCCAGCCATCCCATGCCCCAAGGGAATACTCACTCTGATCCAGGACACTCTTCAAGGTAAACCAGCTGGCCCCTACCCGTGCAGCAGGCCTCTATCCTATCTAATAAAAGAGTAACATGCAGATTGACTATCATTCCAACACACAAGATGGCCACCACAAGATGGCCAGAAGGGGAGGGCAGTTGGCAGGGACCAGGCCTGCAAGAGAGGGCAGTTGTGGGTGATCAGGCCAGCAGGGGAGGATAGTTAGGAGGGACCAGGCTGACAGAGGAGGGAAGTTGGGGGTGACTGGGCCCGCAAGGGAGTGCAGTTAGGGGCAAACAGGCTGGCAGGGGAGCAGTTAGGCATCAATCAGGCTAGCAGGGGAGTGGTTAGGGGATGATCAAGCTGGCAGACAGAAGCAGTTAGAGACAATCAGGAAGGCAGGCAGGTGAGCAGTTGGGAGCAAGCAGTCTTGGATTGTGAAAGGGATGCCCGACTTGCCCATTTACGCCCAATCTGGACATACCTCAAGGGGTCCCAGATTATAGAGGGAGCAGCTGGGGTTAAGAATACCTGCCCCTGTGCACAAATTTCATGCACCAGGCCTCTAATAACAGATAAAGTTCCTTAATTGAGTTCAGGAATTATGATTTTGCAAGATAGTACATTAGAGATCATTTGTGAGGGATATTGAATGAAAAAATAATATTAATAGTGATGTTGATAGTATCATGACTGTAAGAGTGGTAGTTTTAATTAGAGAAAGGAGGAGGAGAACAGGGAGGCATACAGTAGCTCATTTATTTGTAATGGGCTAAATGAGCTCAAATTCATTATGGCATAGGAATGGATTAATTCATGAGGGCAGAAACCACATGTATCGTTTTCCTTACTTCATGCTCACTGTTTTGCACTGCCCCTAATCTGAGAGGTGCTATTAACATGACAGAATTAACTGAACTAGCGACCTTGACCCATGACCATACCAGGCATGATGTGGATCAGTGTAAAATTTGTCTCATTGGATGACAACATCCACAGCGTAGACTTGAGATAAATGGTGGTTTGGTCTTCATCCATTCATACCTCATTTATTTTTTGAGGCAGGCCATTTTGCCTCATTGATTTTCACTGCTCATTGAGTTCCATTAGCCTTTTCATTAGTGATGGCTTCATTCCCTTCCCACATCGTCTGACTCCTGAATGACACTTCTTTGTGTCATTAGCGCTGACCATGATTGCTGGTTATCAGCAAATGTGGCATTACCAACAGGACCTACTGGCTGGCAAGTAGCCCTTCCCTGTCACATTGGCATCCACAGTAAGGAAACAGCAATTTCAATTACAAAGAACTAAGAGCACTGAATTGTCTCACTGACATTATACCATTACAGTTCTAGACTCTCTCTCTCTCTCTTTCTCTCTCTCTCTCTCTCTCTCTCTCTCTCTTTCTCTCTCTCTCTCTCTTCCTCTCTCTCTCTTTCTTATTATGGGATGGCACCCCTGAGTTACGTCAGGTATGTCAAACTCAGTTGCCTAAATATGAACAAATTATCATAACCCCAAACCATCAGCCCAAGTAGAATCATCTTGGACTCTTTGTTTTGCCTTTTTCTACATATGATCAAGCCCTAAGGTTTAACCCTGTTCCTGGAGAAATGACTTTTGCACCCTCCCATGTTTCCTTTGCCCTTGATGTTGCTTCAGTATTACTCCTTGCTATCTCCCACCTGGGCTGAGCCCTTGCTGTTTCTGGACTCCAAATATTTCCATCTTTACAACTCCTCTTCCCCAGGGCACAGCAAGGGTGCAGAATGCCAGTGTGAAGGTTAAGGGAAGAGGTGTTGGAAGGCTCCCAGCATGCAAGAGAGAGTAATAATAACAAGCAGTTAGCACTTCCCATGTGCTAGCTACTGATTTATTCATATGTCATCACATATGTCACTGCTCACAGAAACGCAAAGTTTGGTACCATTATCTTCATTTTATAGTTAATGTGGGTCACATCACTAGGAAGTGGTGGAACTGGTGGAACTCCAACCCAGGCTTGTTTCCTTCTGAAGTTTATGTCTTTTCGCTATACCATTCTACCTTTCTAGTTGCTCTAGACCAAGCATGTCAAACTTGTGGCCCATGGGCTGCATGCAGCCCACAGTGAATATTTTTGTGGCCCAGGCAATATAATGGTATATAAGAAACATTTTAATAAAAATTTCATAACTTAATTTTTACAATATCCTGCTATACATAATTATTAATAACTTGAGCCCTAGTGCACGAATTCTTGCATGGGTAGAGTCCGGCCAGCCTGGTCCCAATCAGTGGATCAGGGCTGGGTCTGTCAGGAGACAGCAGGAGGTTGACCATCCAGCCCGCCATGATCGAGGTGATCAGGGCCAGGCCAGCTGTGGGGAGGGGCCTTGGGTGATTGACTGGCAGGCCCCATTCCCAATTGGGGTTGGGGGGGGGCAGTTGGGGGCAAGGCAAACTGTGGGGAGAGGCTGTGGGCAGTGGGCTGGCTGGCTCTGCCCTCAAATGGTGTGTGTGGGGGTGCTAATCAGGGCCAGCAGCCTATGAGAGGGGCCATAGGTGGTTAGCTGGCCAGCCCTACCCCTGATCAGAGTTGGGTGGCCAATCAAGGGTGAAGCTGGCTAAGGAGATAGGCTGCAGGCCAATTGGGTGGTGGAGGTGTCAATTGGGGACAGAGCCAGCTGCAGGCAGTTGACTGGCTGGCTGTGCCCCTGATCTGCGTGGGGGGCCGATCTGGGGTGGGGCTGGGTGGGAGGAGGGGCTGCAGGAGGTTGGCCAACCAGTCTTGCCCCTGATAAGGGTGTGGGGGCCAATCTGGGGTGGGACAGGTAGGGGGAGGGGCTGCAGACTGATCAGAGCAGGGCTGCCTGGGGGGAGGGACTGCAGGAGATTGGCCAGCTGGCCCACTCCCTGATTGGTCCAGGTCACTGACCACAGTTGGGTGTCATAGCAACCTGTTCTGGTAGTTACAATGTTCCAATCTCTGGCCATATATATTACAACATTTGCTAATGACTGATTACTATAATTGTATTGCTTTCATTTCCCTTACGTGCCTTACTCACAGGTGCACCATTTCTCTCCAATAATACTAGTAGCGAATATTTTAACAGCCGATTGAACTGACTTGTTTGGTGAACACAACAGGAAATATTTCACTTTTGGAGAACAAAAGAAATAGTTTATTTGTGTTACGCTTATTAATCTGTGCTATTATTCAGTATCTGGTAAGTTAATGTTCAAGAACAAATATTAATTTTTATTAAAATGTTCTATTATTTTATATTAAAAATTACTCATTTATTTCAGCCCTTTGTATTCAGCATGTCTCTATCAAAATAAACCTAGATTTCTATGAAAATTGAAGCTTTTGTTTTTTTGCATCTCACATAAACTTAAACCTTATTTATCTGGCTCTTGTTAGCTTTTGAGTTTGATGTGCTTGCTCTAGACCAAATCTCCTAAAAAGTTCCAAATCTCCTAAAGAGCTTATTAAAACACTGATTGCTATCCCTCCATCTTCCTCCAGTTTCTGATTTAGTGGGTCTACTGTGAGGTGAGAATTTGCATTTCTCACAAGTTCCAGGAGATGCTGCTGCCCCTGTCCCGGGGGCCCCACTCCCACAGACATTGCTCCAGGTGCCATTTGTTTACATCACTTTCTCCTTGGACACAGCACACCTGTTTCACCACTCAGGCATAGATTCAGACTGGTTTCGAATCCTGCATCTGCCACTCACTTGCTGTGTGTCTGTGGGTGATAAGATTTAACCTCACTAAACCTTAGCTCCCACTTCCATAAAATGGGGATGTTTGAGGACTCAAAATCATGTATATAAAGCTTTAGGCTTTCCAACTGGCAAAAAATAGAACTTAATAAATATCCACTGTTTACAAGTATCTGAAATGACCCATTTTAGTTTGTTTATGACTTTTTGCTGTTTCTGTCCTCTTTGCACCTCCCTCCACCCACCGCCCCACACTGTCTTAATCACTTTGCACTCAATATTTTTTAGATTTGAACTGTTGCTCTCCAGATCTTTGACAACTCACTCCTCACCACTCAGGTTTTAATTGAAATCAACCACCTCAGAGGGGCTTGGAGCCCAGAGGCAGGAGCCTGAAACAAACCCTCCCACCCCCACACACAAGCATTAAGTACTGGTCTAATCTTTGGACCCATTATAGATCTATTCAAGTTTTCCCAGCTTTGTCTGGAAGGACATCTGGACATCATGAAGGTTGTTTGGCTGTCCAGTCAAACAACCATATTACCCTTTTATTATTATATATTTTTTAATCTTCTGCTATTAATATTATACCCCTTCACTCTAATACTTTTTATAACTTCTCTCTTTTTCTGTTGATCATTCTTGCTGAGATTTGTCTAATTAGTCCTTTAAAAATCAATTTTCTGCCGAGACCGGTTTGGCTCAGTGGATAGAGCATCGGCCTGCGGACTGAAAGGTCCTGGGTTCAATTCCAGTTAGGGACATGTACCTTGCTTGCAGGCACATCTCCACTGTGGGGCTTGCGGGAGGCAGCTGATCGATGTCTCTCTCTCATCGATGTTTCTGACTTCCTACCTCTCCCTTCCTCTCTGTAAAAAAATCAATAAAATATATTTTTTAAAAATCAACTTTCTGGTGATATCTTTGTTTTTCATTGATTTGTATGATTTAATTCATTTCTTCCCTTCCTTGCTTCTTTCCTTCTCCCCCTAACTCCTTAAGTTGGATGCTCAGATCTTTATTCATGTTTTTTGTTTGTTTGTTTGTTTTTTCCTCCATTTCTTCTAAAAGCATTTAAAGCTGTTCACGTCCCTTGAATTTCATGTAGCTCACTCTCATAGTTGTGTGTTTTCTATATGTCTCCCAATACTTTCGAGTGATTCGAGCAACCTAAATCTGGGGGACTTTAAGGGGCCGGTTTCAGACTCAGCAGAGGGCTTTTTTTGGCTTTGGCCCAGGGCACTGGACATTGTGCATTAATTTCTTGGTTTGGGGTTTCTCAGGTCACACAGGTGGGATAGATTTAAACCTCAAATCCACACAAGGGCAGGGCTGTGACATGAATTCTCAGGAGAGACCCTTGTTTGCTTTCCTCCTGGACATAACGACAGAAGTTCTCTGTGGTCCTCTTGCGAGGGTAGGTGGAAGGCTTTTTATCCCACCCTTCCACTCAGTGGGGAGCAGTTCAGAAACCCAGAATTTCAGGGCCTTTTCAGTTCTCATGCTCCTCCCTGCACGGGCTCTGCCGTTTTTGTCTCCTCTACCTTGTGAAGCCATGAAAGCACCATATTGGGTTATGTCCTCAGGGAGATGCTGGGCTCAGAATAATTCTAAATGATTGTGTACTTCTTGTATTTACTCTCCAGTGGTTTTCCTCACTCTCTTATTAGTTCCGCTATACATTCAAAAAAGAAAAAAATATCAGTATTCTTTTCAACCTGTATACCATATGTGTGTTGGGGTATGAAAGAGAAGGTATTTTTGGATCCGCTTAATAGGTCCCCAGAAATTAAAGTAGCTCTTTAGGATATCATTGCCTTTTATCTCCTCCATGTTACTCATCAGTCCCTGAATTTACTTTATTTGCCTAGGAGTTTATTTTTTGTTCCTCATCTCCCTAGTAAATGAAAGAAATTTGATGACAAGGACTCTGTTTTGTCCTCTGGCCTGTGTCCGTGTGAGAGTAGCCACTGCAGGTGTCAGGTGGCAGAGTCCTCTAAGGCACCAGACACAGCCTCTGCTTCCTTGTATAAAACAGCTGCTGGCATTGAGAAAGATTCAATCAAAATTTCTTGATTGATTGACCTACAAGTAAGTTATGTGCTAAAAATGTGTAAATATGTATAAGTTTAAGTATTCACACAGTGGACTGTATTCCATGCAAACTTTTCATCTAATTATTTGTATACATAGTCATTAAAATGAAAAATATCTATGAGATATCAAGATAGAAAATCAGATTATAAAACCGCATGTGTACTTCCATTATAAAATACACATATGAATACATGTTTATGGTATGTGAGAGATGTACACACAAAAATTAACTGTTCCTCACCACTTAGTAGAATTTTACATAAATGTTCTTTTATTCTAATTCATTAAACTGAGCACATCTATAATAATAAAAGCATAATATGCTAATTAGATCAGGCGTCCTTCTGAATGTCCTTCCGGACAACCTTCCAGACAAAGCTGGGGCTAGGAGAGAAGCCCAGGTTCTGGGTGTCAGAGGGAAGCCAGTGCTGGCAGCCAGGGGAAGGAAGGCCTACTCTTGCACAAATTTCATACATCGGGCCTCTATTATTTGTATAATAAGAGGAGTGTAAAAAACACCCATTAGTGTCTAGGGCATTTGTTTCCTTATTTTGAGGTGCATATTACAGGAAACGTTTTTTTTTTTTCTTTCTTCCTAAGGACTCAGCTTTATATTACATGCATTTATCTCTCCTCTTCTTCAAAGCAAAAATTAGCCATGTTCAGGCTTCATCCCTAATCATTAGTCTGCTCAGTATGTTTTCTTTAACAACATTAGCATCTTTTAACTTAGCACTACACACAACGAGATTTATGCAAAGATCTGCTGAAACTCAGCTCAAGTCCATTCTAGATTTGGTACTTTATCAACTTTAATTTTGTTAGCCTTGTTTTGTGGGAAGACAGGACAGCACAATCTGTTCCAACAGACCTCATGCGAGGAAAGGGATACCATCAACCCTTTTTTTCATCTACCGCTATAGTTTTTGTCAGCATAAATGTTCACTCTATTATATGGTTAGGCTGGGTATCACCTACCTTTAAGCATAACCAGAAATACTGTTAAGAATCCTCTTCCTTCTCAACTGTCTACCATACACATCAGTGATGGAGTCAGGAGCTGGGGACAGGAAGTGAGTAAAAATCAGCTCCTGCCCTTCACACCTATAGAGATGTTAAAAATACACTAACAACATGGTGTCACCCATGCTATGTGTGAAATACTTTAGGAATTCATTGAAGGTGCTTGTTAGATGGGTGAAGGTGAAGCAATAATCTGCCTACTGTTTATATTTCAGCCTTACTCACCACCATTACCATTTTTACCCTAGCAACATTCTATTTCTTACAATTTTTCACACGATATTAGGCCATGTTTTATGTTATTATTTATGCTGTGCCTTCTGCCTCGAGTCTCTTTTTTTCTGTTTTTTAGTCAAATCCCTACTTTTCTTTTATAGTTTTCCTTCAGAAAACTCTTCTTAACCACCTATCCCCAGGAACATTGGTTTTTATACATTCACTCATTTAATAAGTATTTATTGAGCATCTTCTATATGCCAGTTGCTGTGCAGGATCTAGAGAAACAGTGGTGAAAAGAAATGCTGTGTCTTATCCTGGGCATTCTTATATCCTAATGAGGGAGACAGGTGGTAGACAAAAGCAAACAAATCAATAAAAGAGACAGTTTGTCATCATTGGAATGAAGAAAATAAGCATAACAGAACACCAGATACTGGAGGAAGAGGAAAGTACAGTCATGGAAGTGTGTTCCTGGGGGGGTGGGGGGGGGAGAAGTCTATACAAAGTCCTCTTCTTGCTCTTGTAGTAGCCAATATTTCTCTCTAGTTTTGTCTTTATCTGTTGTATTTTAAGTATTGGCTTATAGGTCTCTCCTCTCAAACTAGACTGTGTGGTCCCTATGGAGAAAAGACACCTTTGCATCTCTGTATTGCTTGGAGCCTGACACATTGTCATGTTCAGTAAATACTTGCTGAATGAAGGGCTAGGTGGATAAATGGATGAATGAGGAAGATGTAAAACATTGAGGAGATATTTAAGTGGCTTCATAGGTCAAGTGAGATTTAAATTGTTTCTTGAGGGAGAAAGTGGGTTGTTTTCTTTCAGAATGGCTAGGCTGAGGAAAGGCACCCCAGGTAGAGGCAAAATAAAATTTACAAAGGTTGAAAAAATTTTAAATACACATTGAGTTTAGGAAACAACAAATACTTGCCTAATGAAGAGGAAGTCTAAGTGGTAGGAGAGAGTTAAAGATAGACAAAGTTGACCCCACAAGGATTGACTAGTGTAAATTTTATGGCAGATTATGCTGAACCACCCAGGCACTGAATAAAACATATCTATATTACTTGAATTGTTGTACAAGTTAAGGTGACCCAACCTGCTAAACCCTCAACATCTTAGTGGCTTTAGACAATTTAAGTTCATTTCTGACTGATGGATACATGTATTTAGAAGACAGTCTTTAAATTATTTGAAGAGTCAGTCTGCTTCCATTTTGTGGCTCTTCCAATCCACATGAATTCCATCCAGCCAACTGGAAAAGAGGGAAAGAGTAAAGGTATATTTGGGTTAATCATGAATGTGATCTGCATCACTTCTGCCCACATTCTGTTGGCATGAATTCTATTGGCATGACTTTAGTCACAAGGTCACACCATGCTGCAAGGAAGTCTGGGATATGTAATCAAACTATGTACCCAGGATAAAGAGGAAATGGGTTTGATGAATGCTTTGTCAGTCTCTGCCGCATTCATCAAAGTAAAAATATGTTAAGCTGAATCCACATGTAAGAAATAAAGTAAGTTTTAGGGCACATGGGAGGCTTCCTACCAGCAATTACAGGTGACTAATGCCTCAGCTTTCTGCTCTTCAGCCAACTGCCAAAAGACAGTTATGTCACTTAAAAAATCAGCTCCTGTTTGACATATATTTCCTTGGGGAGGATTCAGATACTTAATTTGGTATTGCCACCCTTACATTGTGCTTTCTTTTTGTATATGACCACATGGTTCCATGAACACCAACAGGGAGTTGAGAATAGAAACTCTGAATATTGACAATCACTATAATCCTTATAATAATACTAGAGTTTCAGTGCACAGATTTGTGCACGGGTGGGGTCCCTCAGCCTGGCCTGTGCCCTCCCTGGGACATGTTGGGGATTGTCAGACTGCTGGTTTCAGCCCAATGCCAACAAGCCAGGCTGAGGGACCCCACCAGTGCACGAATGCATGCACCAGACCTCTAGTATGCATATAAGATCTTTGGTTAATCTCTACCCACCCTTGCCCCTCCCCCCTTCCTTTTGAGATTCATCAGTCTGTTCCATGTTTCCATGCCTGTGCATTGAGTGGTCGTGCATGTCATTGCTACTGGTTGAATGGTTGAATGGTCGCTTAGACTTTTATGTATATATAGATATAATTATAGCAATGTTAATAATTCTTAAGTGTATGTTAAGAATTCTTAATTCTTATTTCTAACACATTTTACCACATAGGCAGAAATAAATATTTCATCAAATAACTATGAGGGTTAAATTTATTTTGTCATTATTTTAAAATTATTTTAAATTTTAACTAGATTTTAGAGGAACTATAACTTCTATTAGGAATCAGAGAGCCAATATAAGAGAAAACAAGTATGAAAATACCAGATGGTAGTAATATTCCTGGACTTGTAATTTCTCAGTGTGAAATTAAGTTTTCCCTACATCATAATTTTGATCATCTGATGTTGTATGGAGCATCCCCTTTGTGTAATGAGATTTTCTAGCAAGTTATAATTTCCCAGGTTGCAGCTTTGGTCCCCAGTCAGGGTTTATACAGAAATTAGTGTTTCTCTCTCCCTCCCTCTTTCTCTCTAAGATCAATAAAAAAGAAAGAAAATCAATTTTATTGTGGCTGTTGTATCTCAACTTTACCTTCAACCCTCCTGTGAATATTTATCTCTTTGTAAACTCTTCCTGAGCAGGACTATCACTAGTGCTGTGGATGCTGAGAGTGGTCCTTGACTTGAACTCTATGACATAGGAGGGCAGCAAAATGACAAGCGGGAAAGGAAATATTGAAAGGCCACACAGTGCAGTATGCCTAAATTGGCATTGACTTCTAGATCTTAGAAAGGTAAATCTCTAAGAAAACTAATGAAGTCTAAAAGTTAGGATAATTTATCTTTGATACTATAACCTCTCTGCTGCATTATATACAGTTTGGACCTTCTTTTAATAAAATATGTATAAATGCATGTCAGTCCTATGTAATTATATGTTAAGTATAAACAACTATTTAAAATAATATATAAACTAAATGTTAACAATGGTTTCATTTGGGTGATGGATTTAAGGCTGGTATGCATTCAGTTTTTTATAATTTTCTATGTCTTCAAAAGGGTTTTTACAATGAACATTTTCATGATCATTATAAAAAATGTAAATGTCATTAAGGAAAGAAGTAGGAAATAAGAAAAAATAAAGGAATTCTCCTTCAAGTCTTCTTCAACTCTTTTTAAAACACAATCCTGATTTCTCTCTCCATACCTGAAGTAGAAGCAGCACTAACTCAACCCAGCCAACAAGTGTCTACCATGCCTATCTCAAGCCCTTTTTAGACCAACAAACTGGGTCCTCCCCTGACTCCCATATGTATTCTTTTCAAACTGGGATGTATACTCCAGAGTTTATCAGTAGAATCTAAATTACCTGACATTTCTCCATCATAATTAGCATACTTAATAATTTAACACTATTTTTGTGGCTTGTTCTAAACTCTACAGGTCATTTCATTGAGTTCTGGCAAGCCTCTCTGCATAGAGATAGACATTAACCTGGATCTAAAAGTGGCAGGCCTTGATGAGAGTGAGGTGTCCAGCTGGCATTACACATTGTTGTTTGCATAACTGAATAGACAGTATTGTCCTTTACTGCGATGTGGAACTCTGGAAGAAGACTAATTTTAAGCAGGATTGCTGGAGATGGAGGTCATAAGTCCAAGTTTATGCATATTAAAGTTGAAATGTCTCTGGGAATTGGAGAGAGGATGTCAAATAGACAGATGGATAGATGAGCTGAAGTATCTAGCCTGGATATATAGATTTTTGCTTTGTTTGCTAATAGGAATAACTGAAGTTGTTAGCCCTAGATGATATCTGAGAGGAAGAAAATATTAAAGACTAGTGGGTGGACTGGTACCAACCTAGAGTGTTCCAATGTTTAATGGCAGGTTAGTAGGAAATAAGTCAGCAAAGAATACTGAAAAGAAGCACCTCAACAAGTAGGACAAAAAGAAGCTATGAAAGCATTAGGTCCCAGGAACCAACATGAGAAAAATATATCAAGGAGTGTGTTGTTAAAACTTCAGAAGCCACTGACAGGTCGGATAAGGAATAAAAAATGGTCTTTGGTTCTAAAAACAAGTAGTCACTGGTAACCAGAGCAAAACAAGAAAAAAAAAGGAAGACAGAAAAATGACGTGGCCAGAATTTATATTGAAGTGGATTGAAATAAATGGAGGGAGAGGAAATAGAATGAATGAGAAACTAGACAACTTACTCTGGCTATGAAAGGAAGTGAGAGAAATGGGGAAGAAATGGATAGAGAAGAGGAATTAATCAAGAAAAACATAATTTTTGGGGGCAAAGGGGTGTTGTGAGAGACTCAAGGTTTTGTCTGACAAATTATTCAGTGTTTGAAAAGGATATAACTAAGTATAGTTTCAATAGCATGCTGGGCTGTACTTTTCCATTTTTCCCCCCAATTTACAGATCTGTAGTGTCAGAGGTTAACATGAGATCTTTATCTAGTAAAGATGCAGATATTACTGCCTGGAGTGAATAGATTACTAATGGGAACCAGGTTTATGGAGCCACTGGACATTAACTACTATTGTATCTGATGCAGAAATTCTATATTAATATTACCTTGTTAAATTGACTGTTTAGAAACATTTCAAGTGCTCTTTGAATTGCTTTAACATCTTATTTATGCCTCCATTAGTTGCTGAGTTAAAGAGAATTATTGTTAGGTGTTTGTTTTATGTGTGCCGGAGAATCACGATCTTCACCTTTTTGAAAATTATACTTTAACAATTGTCAAGCCAATTAGAAGAGCAAAATTGAGAGCAGATCCAGCACCAGCTTTGTGAAGACAGAGGAGTAGATTCAGGACAGTGTAAGCAGCAAAGCCATCTGAAGGAGGGAAAAGTCTGTACAATCATAGCTGGGAAAATTCCTAGGAGGTATGTGAACTTCCCAAACACAAAGCCATAACTATTTAGGGTTTTCCGTTTGAAGCATATGGAATTTGCATTATGAATTCATGAAGGAAGGTTGGGCAATTCTTATTTTAATTGCTAGAGTGAAAAAGTAAGAGACCAAATATTGAGCAAAGTAAGGGGCATTAGAACATGTGTGAATGGGAACCCAAATGCCATAGATGGCTTTAACTAAGAAAGTCTTTTAAGTTTTCAAATTGATCTGTTGATTTCTGGGCAGAGTTCAGCAAGCTTCATTGGAGCATCTCGCTAAGTTCAGAGCCTCGCCACCTCCTATTGACCCAGCACTAATGTAGGCCATGTTCCACACAGCCCAGGAATGAAGTGGTCATTATGGAAATAGAGCAGATGTGGTTAAAGGCAGCAGCACAGCATACCCCGAGCTCCCAAAATAAACTTCCTTACATAACATGTGAAAACCTCCCAATCACTCCCTCGGCTTCTTTTGGCAGAACAGCTGATTTCCACCAGGAGGAAATATTCCACTCTCCAAGATAAGGGGCTCACTCACTAACATTTCTGTCCCTCCTACAATAACTCCCTTTATGAACTTCCATCAAGAAGGTGTATTTTGGCCCCTTTTGCTACATGGAGGTAGTAATTGCGGGGGTCAAATTAGTCAGCAAAAACTACTCCGCTAACTCCCTGGCCTACCTTTTCCCACCCAGGGTCTCATTACCTTGCACAGTTCCTTCTAAGAAGTAACTGTAAGGCTGCTTCTTGAGAATATGGTGTATGCAGACCTGCCTACCTCTTGCTGTGATCTTTTATATTGTAAATTTATCCAAGGTAGAGAGATCTGACCAAAAACTTATTTTCTACTGCAGTGCTCTTTCAAACAGAAAGCAAAATTGTTTTTGGTTAACAAGACTAATAATGATGATAAAGACAAGAAGGCACATAAATATGCAGGGAATGTCCTGCCGCCGCCCAGGAGAGGAAGACTGTAGACAGTCCTGGCTAATGGCCTGACACCCTGTGGAAGCAACACCAGATACAGTGAGTGGATTTGGGGTCTGCTAACACCAGAAGACAGGCTCTTCCGGGCTCCGACTTTCTGAGCATTGCAAATGCCTAGTTAGGCTAGACATCTGGTTACAATGTCTGATTCATTTCTTTTTTTTTTAAGAGCATACTTTCTCATTGGCCTTTCTCTTTCTCTGTACAAAATCCAGATTCTCCATCATACTTTATCACTTGTTCTTGTTATTTGCAATGAATATAAGGGAGTCAAACAGTTACATGCATGGCTACATAGTACCAAACTGGGGGAAGGAGAGAGGGGACGCTGATGAACACCTTTAGCTGCAGCCGAATTAGACAGTTACCCAACACGTACAGCTCAGTGAGAGGGAGGAGGAAACACATTAGTGGAAAGCCCAAATATTTTTACTTGCTGCAGAGGAAATGGATCATCCTCAGGCCATCATCTTTTGTGAGGCGGAGGAGGGAGCAGAGGGAAGGGAGGTAAAGAGGTGGCTGGAGAGCCCATTCTCACACGTCCCACTGCCCTTGGTAAGAATAACAATAACCACCATGTATAAACAATCGTGGTGTGCCGGCTTCCAGCTAAGTGCTTTCTGTACAGTGACGGTCTAATTTAATCAGCCCCTTATGAGGCAGGTCTCAGTCACATTAAAAAAAAAATCATTTATTGGTTGATTTTGTCTCTGCAAAGCACAGTAGCCATTCATCATTTAAATATTTGACTCCATTAGTACCATTTTTACACTTTTCCTCCCTCTTGCAATAAAAATATAGTAAGTAATTTGCTCGGGGGAAAAAAAACAACAATGAACAAGTGTTCTGGTTTCCTCTCATTTGGTTAATATGTGTACCT
>PVJN01028797.1:0-26872 GCA_004026805.1 Lasiurus borealis
CTTTCGCACTTCCTTTAAGAGCCTGTGAATGGAGCCTGACAGATGAACGTGGATGTTAAGAGGTAGATGCTTCCGATGATGCACTTGCTGAGCTTCCATTAACACTTCAGGGAATTATGTGCAACTATCAGTGGGAGAATATATCCCTAATACTCCATTTAAATTTTTTTCAATTAACAATTATGTTTAGTCAATCCCCTGCAGGATATGTTAGTGAGATTGCTGGCTCCCTGATGCAAGATTCTTTGCAGTTAGCCGAGCTAATGCTGATGATCTGCTTTCACTAGACGCCGCACTGTTAGATGTATCTAGTGTCTACCTAAATGCATTTATGAATTAAATCTTGTCTGAGAAGGTTTGCTCATTCAACCTAGGGATTAGAAATTATATTGACCCAAGGAGCAAGACTTGCTATATTTAGTCTGGGATCAGTGCCAAACATGCACAGCCAGACCAAGGAATTAGGGGGCCCAGACATCATTTTTATTCCAATGACTTATAAAGCATCTAAAGTTAACAGTTATGCCCCATCATTTGAACAATATAATTCCCAGGATTCAAATTATTAAAATTTTTTGTGGGAACCTCATTTCCACATCAATGATATTCAGTGCTGAAAGGGAAAGGAAGGGGCTAAAAGAGGAAAGAATCATCTTTTAGCAAGGACCAACTGATACTCTTATTCCCACTTTGTAATGGGGAAACTAGTCCACAGAGAGGCTAATTATGTAAATTACAGAAAAGTACAGTGGCATAGGTGGCAGGATTAGTACCCTAGCCCAAACCTGACTCCAGAAACCATGCTCTTATCTTGTTACTGTTCATCCATCTTTGTGGGAGAGAAAGGGGGTGTATATGTTTCATTTCAGTTGGAGAAGTGAGACCATTATAATAATGAAATGAGTCCAGGCTCTCCTAAGAAAACCTGAATAATAGCTTCTGACGCAAGCTTCCATCCCTTTTTAGACAATCATTTTCCTCCTCCCTGCCTTTCCTTCCTAATAAAAGCACGAATGAAATTAAACATTAAAACTCCAAGAGGAAAAAATCTCCAGGAGGGCACAGATGGTCATTTATCTTTGTATCTCCAATGCCTTGTGCATTACCTGGCTCAGATTAGGTGCTTGTCACTGATTTGTCATATGTACTAAAGAATGAATTAAGATTGTTTTATTTATAATGCTTATTGAAGCTGCTGTTTCACTTTCAAAGGTAGCAAAGTATTTTGTTATTATTTTAATCCAGCTGTTTTGAATATGTTAAATATTCCAAATTTCTGAAATAAATGTGTTACTAAAGACCGATTCTGGACATGGATCTATTTTTCTCTCTTACTGCATACACACACATATACATATACATATACATATATACTTAGTATTATATTGTTATCATGTTCTAAAAATGATTTGAAACGGCTTATATTCAGAGCTATATGCATTCTGAGATCCCCAGTAGCAATCTTGGGAAGGGCTTTCTAAGATTTCATTTATTAAAAATAAGATCACTAGCCTTCTCCAGGTCTCGGGAAGCCACCAAAGAACCGGGCACACAACATGGCAGAAAACGGAGAGCACCGTGGGACCATCGAGGCTGAGCTGGATCCAGTGGAGCACACCCTTAGCAAGCGATTGCCTCACCGCCTGCCCCAGAAGCCCAATGACACTTATGTCAACATGAAGACTGACTTGAAGGCCCAGCTGGTCCGCTACCAGAAGTTGCTGGAAGGTGGGGCGCGGGGTCAGAACGCATGTACTGAGATCTACATTCATGGCTTGGGCCTGGCCATCAATCGTGCAATCCACATTGCCCTACAGCTGCAGGCGGGCAGCTTTGGGTCCTTGCAGGTGGCTGCCAATACCTCCACAGTGGAGCTTGTTGATGACCTGGAACCAGAGACTGATACACGAGAGCTGCTGACCCGTATCAGAAACAACTCGGCCATCCACATCCGAGTTTTCAGGGTCACACCAAAGTAATTAAAATGAGTCTGGCTCACTTTATCTAGCCACCCTTAGCTAGGCTCAGGTATGACTCTCCTTGTACTGAGTACTGTCATGGACCTCCTGCAACAGTCAAGGAGAGAGTCTCCCGTTGGGTCAAGCAATAGGCCTTCTGAGTCTTTGTAGTCTGTAACCAACCATTGTCCAATAAAAAGTATCGAGTTGTGTTAGCATCAAAAAAAATTTTTTTTAAATAAAAATAAGATCACTAAAAATGAGGCCATTCATAGGTCTCTCTAAAATGTAGGCAACTCTTGGACAGGATTTATAAATCACCCAACTGTAATGTAAAATAATTAGAAAAGCTTGGGTACATAGGGATGGTGTTACCATTAACAAGAAATTATGAAAAAAAGCAAGAGTTCATATGTAAAATCTGGCTACATTTGAAGCAGTGGTTGTGACTATTGTCTATACAACCCTAGCAGCAGTCAAAACTTTCCAAAAGCAGGAAAATACCAACATGGCAGCATAGGTGAACACCTAAACTGCTGCCCCATACAACAATTTCAAAACTACAACTAAAAGACAAAATGGACATCATCAAAAACCACAGGAAAGCTGGCTGAGTGGAAATTCTACAACTAGAAGGAAAGAGAGGGGCTCACGGAGACTCAGAGAAAATTGCAAAAAACTGAGGTACAGAGACATGTGAACGGAGAAGACAGGTGGTGGAGGGCCTGGCTGGCTTCCTCTTGCAGGAGGGAGATGGAAACTCCCAACTGCATTAAACCCCAGTTCCGACTGCACTGAACCTCAGTTCTGGGTGAGACTCATATGGGGGGAGTCTGGATTGTCGGAAAAAGTGAGTAGTGCAGAAACTCAGGGGAGCCAAAAAAGGCAGAGGTCTGGAGAAGCGTGCACCAGTGCGCACAAAGAGGACTGACTGCTGATTGTGCTGCTGGCTTTTTCTAGTGGGAGGAAGAGGGAACCTCCTGACTATGCTGAACTCCACTTCCAACTACACTGAACCTCAGTTTTGGGTGAAACCCTGGGGACCCAGACTCACATGGGTCCCTGGAGTGCATGGAAACTCAGGAGAGCCAGAAAGACAGAGGAATGGAAGTGAGCAAGTGCACACAGAGAGGGCTGTAGTGATTACCAAGGGACACTGAGACCCACGGGCCATATAGGGCAGAGCTGACTGGAAGCCAAGGCTGAGCACAGAGGCTTTTGCAATTTTGCAAGTCTTGTCTCATAAGGCTGACTCCAGCACAGTTCTCCTGGCAGAGACACAACTGATCCCCACAACCAATTGGCTTGGAGGTCAATTCACCCCAGTGATACCAAAAACAATCAAGGCTTAACTACATCAATGCTGTACACACAGTCCACAAAGGAGTGCACAAGAAAGTCCACCTCAGATAACTGGGGAGGTGAAGCTACTGGACCACATAGGACACCTAGCACACAAAGCTACTCTACCAACTCAAGGAAGCAGTGAAAATGTGGAGACAAAGAAACATCACAAATGAAAGAAATGGAGGAAAACAAACAACTGGATATAGAGTTCAAAACCATGGTTATTAGGTTTCTCAAGAATTTCCTAGAAAAGATGGATAAATTTAGTGAAACCCAAGAAGAGATGAAAAAGAACCAACTAGAAATTAAACATACACTGACTAAAATAAAAAATATTATACAGAGACCTAACAGCAGACCAGAGGATCATAAGAATCAAGTCAAAGATTTGAAATACAAAGAAACAGAAAGCACTCAACCGGAAAAGAAAAAAGAATCCAAAAATGTGAAGATAGTGTAAGGAGCCTCTGGGATAACTTCAAGCATACCAACATCAGAATTATGGGATCCCAGAAGAAAAGAGAGAACAAGATACTGAAAACCTATTTGAAGAAATGACTGAAAACTTCCCCCACCTGGTGAAAGAAATAGACTTACAAGTACAGAAAGCACACAGAACCCCAAACAAAAGGAATCCAAAGAGGACCACACCAAGACATATCATAATTAAAATACCAAGATCAAAAGACAAAGAGAGAATATTAAAAGCAGCAAGAAAAAAACAGCTAATTACCTACAAGGGAACACCCATCTGATTGTCAGATGATTTCTCAACAGAAACTAGGCAGGTCAGACGGGAGTGAGAAGGAATATTCAAAGTGATGAATAGCAAGAACCTACAACCAAGATTACTTTACCCAGCAAAGCTATCATTCAGAATTGAAAGTCAGATAAAGAGCTTCTCAGATAAGAAAAACCTAAAGGAGCCAAAACCGGTTTGGCTCAGTGAATAGAGCATCAGCCTGCAGACTGAAAGGTTCCAGGTTCCATTCCAGTCAAGAGTATTTTCCTTGGTTGCAGGCACATCCTCATTGGGGGCTGTGCAAGAGGCAGCTGATCAATGTTTCTCTCTCATTGATGTTTCTAGCTCTCTGTCTCTCTCCTTTCCTCTCTGTAAAAAAATCAATTTTATATATATATATATAAAGAAAGAAAAACCTAAAGGAGTTCATCAACACCAAACCCATATTATATGAAATGCTGAAAGGTACTCTTTATGAAGAGGAAGAAGAAGAAAAGGTAAAGATAAAAATTATGAACAACAAATACATATCTATCAACAAGTGAATTTAAAAATCAAGTGAATTAAAATCTGATTAACAGAATAAATTGGTGAATATAATAGAGTCACAGGCATAGAAAGGGAGTGGACTGACAATTCTCAGGGGGAAAGGGGTGAGGTGGTGCAGGGAGAAACTGGACAAAAATCATACACCTATGGATGAGGACAATATGGCGGGGGGTCGGGGAGAGGTAAGAGGAGAAGGAGGGGTGGGAACCGAGTGGAGGGGAGATATGGGGGGGGCAGAGGAACAATTGTGATAATCTGAACAATAAAGATTTATTAAATAAAAAAAGAAGGGAGTCCAAGAAATATCTGGGGGAAAAAAAGTATGTTTTGCTACATTTCCAGAACTTTATTTCTATTAAAAGTGAGATATTTTCTATGAAAGACCTTAGTTCATATCCTAAAGAATAAAGATTTTTTTCATAATATCACCTTTGGAAGATGAATTGATATAATGAAAATGTCAATACATATAGGTCATACATGAGCTGTGTTTGGATTGATTATGTGTTCTAATAGCCTGAAATCTAAATGAAGAGGTTTTTTAATAAGTAGGTAATAAGACTATAGAGATCCTTGCATGGCATAAAAATACATTGGGAGCTGTGTTGTAATGTGAATAAGACTAATTGATCATCTTATTGGAGAAACACTTATCTCAAGATGAAAAATGGCCACATTGTTATTTGACATTTGGCTTGTCGATGGCTTGACCAGAAGAAACCTTAGTCAAACACTCTAGAGACACAAGCAGTTCAAGAGAGCAGTTGCTTGCCAAAGGTCACTGATAGAATAATAAGATTTTTCTTTGCAATCTTAAAAAAGTCATCTGATCCTCCTTATATCCCGGGGGGGGGGGGAAGGGACAAAAGTCACACTTTTATTTAAAAAAATACCATTCATGTAACAACAAATATGACAGGACAAACTCCAAAATCTTTCCATAATAGAATATCTAAATCGCTTACTTAGGCATATAATCTATACTTTGCTCATTTGATATATATCAAAAGTAAATCCTTTAATTCTTTTTGAGGAAACATAAGCTAAGAAAATATCCAAGTTGAATCACTAGTTTTCTAGCTTGAAAATCATTCAAATGAATAGAATTCTCAAGATAAGTTTTTGCCCTAGCTCAGTGGTCGGCAAACTCATTAGTCAACAAAACCAAATATCAACAGTATAATAAATAAAATTTCTTTTGAGAGCCAAGTTTTTTAAATTTAAACTTCTTCTAATGCCACTTCTTCAAAATAGACTTGCCCAGGCTGTGGTATTTTGTGGAAGAGCCACACTCAAAGGACCAAAGAGCCGCATGTGGCTCGCAAGCTGTAGTTTCTCAACTACTGCCCTAACTGGTTTGGCTCAGTGGATAGAGCACCAGCCTAAGGACTGAATGGTCCCAGGTTTGATTCCACTCAAGGGCACATACCCAGGCTGTGGGCTCGATCCCCAGTAGGGAGAATGGGGGAGGCAGCCAATCAATGATTCTCTCTCATCACTGATGTTTCTATCTCTCCCTTCCTCTCTGAAATCAATAAAAATATATTTTTTAAACATAAATTTAGATTCCATATTTGTTCTTTTTATTTCCATAATAAAAAGAGACTTTAGGTAGGCTTAAAAGTATTGTTAAAAAGAAACAAAGAAAAAGATCCAAAATGTCTCTCTTCTCTCCTATGGAGTTAAGCTTTTCAGATAAAGGGTAGATGGATATTCTTAGCCATTCTATGCACCTTTGCTAATTTCAGCATTTGCTGTCCTCTGAAGCTGCTCACATTACAAACTTTACTTTTTTTTTTTAGAAAACCAAGATGGCACTATAAGATATACACCTATACGAGCTGCCTCTCACAACCACACCGAAACTACAAATGAAAGACAAAACATCTATCACCCAGAACTACGGGAAAGCTGACTAAATTTAAGTTCTACAACTAGAAGGAAAGGGAAAAGATCATTGAGATGTGCACAAGTGTGGAAAAGCTGGGCTACAGAGGCGCAGGAATCAGGCTGGCAACTGGTGACTGGGTGCACTGTTTTTTTCAATCCGAAGGAAGACACAAGCTCCCAATTACTCTGAACTCCAGTTTCTGGTGAGACTCTGGGGATCCAGACTCCTATGGGTAGAAGCTGGACTGTCTGCCATCAGATGGGAAAGTGAGGGTGGTTTTCTTGCAAAGGTGCTCGCAGGAATCATTGTTTACTGCTCTGGGGCAGGGGCGCAGGCATGTGGAAACTCAGAGACACAGAGACAGCTGACTCGAAGCCATAGTTGTTTGCCATGCCCTAGCCTAGTGATTTCCTGAGACCTCACCCCACCCAATTTACAAATCCACCCAAGCTCTGCACAGCGACTTTTGCATATGAATGGCCTGCCCTATCACAGTTTAATCTAACAAACTGCAGCTCTGGTCAGAGAGCTCCAAAACTTCCAAACCCCAAGCAAAGAGGAGAAATCTGCAGATCTCCCTGTAGCTCCTGCTGAGTGACCTCAGACAGTAGCTGACCTGCATCCCATTGGAGACCCAGGAGCCAGTGTACCTATTGGTCAGTGTGAGACGACACCAGATTTCAACTCCTCACATACATAAGAGACATATTCAAGAGGCAGACAAAGCCCTAGTGAAACAAGTCCTGCCCCATAAGGGTGTCTCCTGCACAGCAGTTCTTCCATTATAGACACAGTGGGTCAATTGGACTGGAGGACAATTTCTCCCAGTGTACCAAGAGCAATCAAGCCTTAACTACAGCAAGACTTTGCACTCAGCCCACAAAGGGGTGCACCAAGAGTGTCCACCTCAGGTGATAGGGGAGGCTGAGCCACTGGGCCCTATAGGTCACCTACCACAGAAAACCACCCCATCAACACAGGGAAGCAGCCGAAGTGTGGAGACAAGGAAACATGTCACAAATGAAAGAAATGGAGAAAGCAAACAACTGGACATAGAGTTCACCCACATTTATAAGGTTACTCAAGAATCTTCTAAAAACCTCTGAGGAACTTAGTGAGACCTTTAAGGATCTTAATGAGAATGCCAAAAAAAAATGGAAAAGGACCAATAAGAAATTAAGCATACACTGTCTAAAATAAAGAATATACAGAAATTTAACAGTAGACCAAAGGATCCCAAGAATCAAACCAAAGATTTGATATATGAGGAAACAAAAAAACACCCAACCAGAAAAACAAAAAGAAAAATGAATCCAAAAATATGAAGATAGTGCAAGGAGCCTCTGAGACAACTTTAAGCCTATCAACATCCAAATTATTGAGGTGCCATAAGAAGAGAGAGAACAAAATATTGAAAACCTATTAGAAGAAATAATTACAGAAAACTTTCCCTACCTGGTAAAAGAAATAGACTTACAAGTCCAGGAAGTACAGAGAACCCCAAACAAAAGAAATCCAAAGAGGACCATACTAAGACACATCATAATTAAAATGCCAAGAACAAAAGACAAAGAGAGAATCTTGAAAGCAGCAAGAGAAAACCAGTTAGTTACCTACAAGGGAACACCCATCTGATTGTCAGCTGATTTCTCAACAGAAACTAGGCAGGCCAGATGGGAGTGAGAAGAAATATTCAAAGTAATGAATATCAAGAACCTACAACCAAGATTACTCTACCCAGCAAAACTATCATTTAGAATTGAAGGTCAGTTAAAGAGCTTCACAGACAAGAAAAAGCTAAAGGAGTTCATCACTACCAAATCAATATTATATGAAATGTTGAAAATGTTTAAGAAGAGTGAGAAGAAAAAAAAGTTAAAGATAAAAATTATGAACAACAGATTGACAACAAATGCATGCCTATCAACAAGTAAATCTAAAAAAAATCAAGTGAATAAACAATCTGATGAACAGAATGAACTGTTGAGTATAATAGAATAAAGGGCATAGAAAGGGAGTGGACTGATAATTTTTGGGAGGGTGTGAGGGGTGTGGGAAGAGATTAGACAAAAATCTTATACCTATGGATGAAGACAGTGGAGGGGGGTAAGGGTATGGGGTGGGGTGAGAAATCAGGCAGAGGGGAGCTATGGGGGAAAAAAAGAGGAACAAATGTAATAATCTGAATAAAGATTTATTTAAAAAATAAAATAGAAGAGAATAAAAATAGCATAACATTTTGCTTATAATAAAGATAAATATTATTTCATCAAAAAAAGGAACTTTACTTTTTTTAATTGTCTGTCATTTTAATACCAATTAGCAAACACCACATGATTGAATTATTAGCAAGGTATTGGTAACAATGCTAAGACTACTGGTGGACATGAGGTTCTTCCAAACCTTGGACTTCTCACTGTTCACCAAGGAAAAGATTTCACAAAACTGCACATCTTAACTCATGTAGTACCATACCAAGGAGATACAAAGCCTAGGATCATATCTAGGGGAGTTAAAATTTTCCCACTACCATCACTCCAGAATCTTTGCACTGTGGATTTCAAGTTAGAATATGCAGTATGAGCAGGCTTAAAAGCAAGAAGAAGTCAAAACAATGAAATGTGAAGCCTGAACTGTATTCAGGGGAAAGGCAAAAGCAATTCTATTGCCCTTTACCTTGATAAGAGTTGGCAGGACATGAGCTTCAGCCTACCCTGACCCTCCTCCCACACAACAAACACACACTCCTTCTTTCCTCTCTTGTTCACTCTAGCAAAAAAGGCTCCCCAAGCAACATTGCCCCAATTCATGCTGCATCTGTGGACTGTTCTGAAAATTAACTGCTGGTGCTTGTGAGTACCTAAATTGACCACCAAACTTTTTTCTGCCCACAGCAATGTGAAATAAATTTTTAGTTCTTTTAGAACAGCCTTATCATTTTATAATGGAATTATTTATTAGTAGACTCTAACAAGCAGTACAGTGTGAATCAAAGGTTGAACTAATAACCAAGTCACTGTGAGACTCAAAATCTCACCAGCATTTTCTCCATCCGCGTGCGTAAGTCATCCCTACTTAGCTCAAAGAGCATCAAAGAAGCTCAAAAACAACTCACTTGTCTTCTTCAGGAATCCATGCTTTTAAGTCACAAAGGAAAATGTATGGACCTTTGAAATACCCTTTCTTACATAGCTACCTGATCCATGAATTCAGTATAATTAGTTTTTGCCAACATTGTTTTTATATGATTCTCTGCAAATCAAGATTTTATTTGCAGTCGGAGATTTTAAAACCTCATAGCTTCTTATAGTCCATATGTGGGAGGTAACTACAGGATCTCTGCCACTCCAGAAAGAGTCCCAGGAGCCAAAATGTTTGGGAAGCTGAACTATAACTTGAAACCTCAAGTGTCATGAAGAACCAAGCTCAATTGCTGATCTATAGAAAGATTATAGCATCCAATCTTCTATCTGCGTTTGAGGATCAGTGCTTGAATAGTTTTATCATTGTCCCCTCTGAATTGTAAGCCTTAAGCTAAAAATGGCAAACCAGAGCTCCCAGAAGGCACCCTGTCCACCAGCACGACCTTTGTCACTGACTTCTGTGATGTTTCTGACTACTTTTTAGAAGGAAGTCCATGTATATAATTCCAAAGAACTCTCTCCTTTCTCTTTCCCTTGTTTCTTGCTTTTTAAGGTTCATAATAGTCACATTACTTAATAATTGGGTCTTTAATAATGGATATCTTATTCGAAATAAAGACATGTTTAAATTTGTCTCAGATCTTCATGCTGCTGAATCAGGTGAAAATCCTGAACCTATCATGGTTTAGCTGTGTGATCTGAAAAATTATTTAACCTCTCCCAGCCTATTTTGTTGTTCTTGTTCATTTGTAAATGGAACCAATAATACATGCCTCAGTGGATATACTACTAGGATTAAGGAACATATAGAGTAACTAGACTGTCATAGGCAGTAAGAGATGTTAAATTCTTTTTAAAAACATCTAAATTTATTTACATAAAAACTTGTAGATAGATATATTTTTCTTTTTTTCTTCTTTTTTAATCCTCACCTGAGGATATTTCTTCCATTGCTTTTCAGAAAGTGGAAGAGAGAGGGAAACATCGATATGAGAGAGACACATTGACTGATTAACACAGGCACGTGCCCTTGACTGGAATCAAACTCTCCACTTTTGATGTGTGGCCGATGCTCCAACTACTGAGCAAAACTAGCCAGGGTGATGTATTTTTCTTTTGTTAGTAAAGTCCTTTAGTGTTAAATCATCTCTTTTTTACCATTTCAAAAAAAGAACCAATCAAATTGTTTAAAATTTTCATATTAAGGATTGATTTAAAACATTCATATACATACAATATTTCATCCTGCTTCTCCCTGTTTAGTTAGCTTTGTATTTTAAAGAAACATTTCACATAATTACATAGTCTTTATAATACCCATGTGTGCACATCAAATTGACATAGAGTGATATATTATTATTTAGTTTTCTTATTGGATATATCATTTGTTTTCAGTTCTTCAATATTATCATCAATAATGTTGTATAGGAAAGAAACTTTGTGCCCAAGAGCTTTTTCTAATTTGTTAATCATTAATTTCTTAAGCTATAGTTCTAAAGATGGTATTAGCTAGTCAAAGAATGTGGACATATTTTTATGAATTTGATGTGTTTTATTGATTTTAAGTGGAGGAGGAAAGTTACTCGCTAAGGTCCAGTTATCAGAAGTCAAAATATGGAGATTTGGACAGTGGGAAACGGAATCTTTTAGGAAGAAAAAAATGCCTTAAAAAATAAACAGAAGCAAGTAAGAGCTTTATAAGACTAAAAGACGAAAGGAAGCTAATCTAACTGAACTACAAGTAGAGGTCTTTGGGGCAATAATGGGAAACCAGGCAGGATGAGTTAAGTAGATATTTTTAAAGGTTGCTCTTAAAAGTGAGATAAAGTAGTTTTTCTAGAGCCCAGGCCAGTGACACAATTTGGGGGGATTAGAGATAGAGATGGTTTATGAAGTATCACTGGTGACAGGATTAAGGCTGAATTAGATGGAAAAAAAACACTGGAGTCATGGGAAATAGCTATAATCAATCGAAAGTGAATCCAAACACCTGAAGAGAAAAATGAATAAAGAGATTTACAAAGAGGTTAGGGTAGGAAAAGGAAGAAAATTGCATTTCCCAAGAGTTTTCACCTGAGAGCCTGGAAGTGAAGAGACCTGGCTGTCACTAAAGTGACAGCAGTCAGGTCACTGGAAAGGGGATATTGATTTAAAGTTGAGAGCAAGATGGACATTCAGTTAGAAAGGCCAAGTATAGGCAATTGAAAGCCCTTACATTCTTCAAGACGTTAGTGGATTAAGTTGGATACATATAAAACAAGGAGTTCCATCCGGCAGGAATGGCTAAGTGATTGAACGTTAACCCATGAACCAAGAGACAATCAGTTCAATTCTTGGTCCATACACATCCCCGAGTTGCAGGCTTAATCCCCAGTAGGGATCGTGCAGGAGGCAGCTGATACATGTTTCTCTCTCGTGGATGCTTCTGTCTCTCTATTCCTCTCCCTTTCTCTCTCTCTAAAATCACTTTTAAAAACATATTTAAAATGCACAGTGGAGCCCTAAAACTCAGAAAATCTTCTCTGAAGAGCAGTATGAATAGCTTTCAAGAAATGACACAATAGTGAAAAAGTGGCAGGCCTGACACCTGCAAAAACTTACAGATGAGCTCCAATATCCACACCAAACAGTCAGAATTCCGGATTCATCTTTTAACTACAGAAAATTCCACAAGAAGAATCTAATAATCCCCTGTGTCATCCAGAACCACTGAACACATACCCTATATTCTAAATATAACTTTTTGCATTTTTCCTTAGAGAAACATTAATCACATGTGTGGGCCATATGTTATAGTCTAATATCTCCCCAATCAGCAAGGAATTTCCTCGGATTTTTCATAGGATCCCCGAGGAACCAGAAATAGACAGCAGGAGGATCCAGTTTGAAGTAATCATCTTAGATTGAATTAAATATAATCATATATGTAATGGTACCAGAATCTAATTTATAAATTGGGATGTATTTCAGTGTCCCTGAATTTGTGGGTTTTATCTTTATTGTTTTACCCTCACCCAAGGATATATTAATTGATTACAGAGAGGGAGGGAAAGAGAGACAGACAGACAGACAGACGGACAAAGAGAAACATCCATGTGAGAGAGTAACATCAATTGACCATCTCCAGTCTGCGCTTCAACCGTGGATCAAACCTGCAACTTTGGGTGTATGGGATGATGTTTCAACCAACTAAGCCACTTTACCAAGGCTTATCTATTTTCAACTATTTCTTTTAAACTTATGGGGGAAATCTCTCATAAAAATATTTTATAATTCAAGAATAATAAATAAGACCACTAACTATGGTCTAAGGCCATAGTTAAGTCACCTCAAAAATACTCTATTTTCACAATGGAATACTATGCACTGTAACGAAGGAATTCTTACCCTTTAAGATAGTATGGATGGACCTGGAGATTATTATACTAAATGAAATAAGCCAGACAAAGAAAGACAAATATCATATGACTTCTCTTATATGTGGAATCTAATAAACAAAATAGGTCCACAGGAATGGATGCATAGAACAGACTGATATACCTCAGAGGGGAGTGGATGGGAAGAGATTAACCAAAGAACATATATTGATATATGCATAGCCCAGATAACAATGTGGTGAAGGCCTAAGAAGGAGTGGGGTCTGGGTGGAAGTAGGCAAAGTGGGGGAAAGTGAGGGACACCTTTAACACTCTCAAAAATAATTTTTTTAAGAACAACAACACTTTATCTTCAAGCTGAGTAGGGAATGCACCAGAATAACTCACAGAGAGTCAGACCACTTGCCCAGCACAACCTATCTGCTGAGCATTCCCTCAGCCTGCAGAGGAGGAAAGCTTTGGAAATTGCAGTTGTTGAGTCCCTCTAAAGCCCTGTATCAGAATCAAACCCGGAGCGTGCAGGGGTACATCCATCTCCCAAGAGTTCTGAGCCACAAGTTTTTAGCCTCGGGTCTCCAAGGCCTTTGGAGCACAGAAAATGCCCTGGCCCACACCTCCTGTCTCAAGGTCAGTGGAGCTGAAGTGAAGGGAGACAGAAGGGAGAGGAGTGAGGGAGCATATAAGAAAGCACTTTCTTGCCCATTACCAGAGGTTATTTTGATTCTTTTAAATTGGTAGTTCACAGAATTATATTCTTTGTTCTTTTCTGTAACTCCAGTAAATATGTTCATTGCAATTAAATAAGATTTTGCAGTCCATTACCTTATAATAGATGTAGCCTTTGGGTATTTTTGAAAACTAAAATAAAAAGAAAAATGAGCCAAGACAGGTTTGGCTCAGTGGATAGAGCGTCGGCCTTCGGACTGAAGGGTCACGGGTTTGATTCCGGTCAGGGGCATGTATCTTGGTTGCAGGCACATCGCCAGTAGGGGGTGTGCAGGAGGCAGCTGATCGATGTTTTTCTCTCATTGATGTTTTTGGCTCTCTATCTCTCTCCCTTCTTCTCTGTAAGAAATCAATAAAATATATTTTAAAAAAAGAAAAAGAAAAATGAGCAAGTAAATATCTTGATTAATGCATCTATGAGGATCTTTATACTATCTTTTAAACAGCCTAATGAACATCTTGAAGCAAAATAATAACATGAAAATAAGTATACTATGTCTTTGTAATGATAAACTTGTTTTTCGAAACCACCACCAATGAGTGAACAGTCAAACCCATTCCAAAGCTGAAGACAGTGAGACAGGAAGAGACCAACTTGCTGTCTCACACAAGTTGGTAGGAGCAGCAGCTGCTATCAAAAACTGCTGAGTCAGCCAGGTGACAGGGATTACCAGGATATTTGTCAAAAGTGTCAACGCTGTACCCAATTTGCTTTTAAAAGGAATGGCTTTATTTCTTTTTACCAGTCTGTACCTTCCTCCAGAGGCGGGCCTTCCCAATTGAGGCTGCTTTTCACGCCCTCTGTTAGGGCAAGGAAAGCTTGCTTGCATGTCTTCCTGCTCCCCGGCTCAGGGCCAGTTTCAGGTCTTACTCCAGATCTCACCCCACCTCCATGTTTCTCCCATTTCTGGGTTAACTCACAACTAGAACTGGAGCTGAAGTGGGTATGGCAGCCAGCCTCTGAGATCCCCACTTCCTGGTCCTCAGCCTTCCACACTGTGTGAGAAATGGCTGAGTGTCCCAATTTCAAATGATGGATTAGGAAACAGAAGCATGGCGAAAATGAGACTTCATAAACACTCTTGGGAGAGCTATTTATTTAGACCCTCCTCCAGTTCCTCATTGGCTGAGTACTATTTCATCACCTATTTCCTAATAGGTCCCCTAGGTCTTGCTGTCTCCCATTGGGTTATTTTTTAAAAATGAACTGGAGCCTTCTCTAGTCGCCTCCGGAATCTTCCTAAGACAGGAGCTATCAGCCACATGTACAGCTCTCATCCTCTCTCCTCACCCTCTCATCCTGTTTGCTCTGGGGAAATCCAGCAGCAGCCTCCTGGCCACATGCTGTTTCTTTTCTAGGAAGATTAACTCAGAGGCATATTTTTCACAACTGAATCATAGACCATTCTGTCGTGATAGTGTGTCATTTCAGAGGTGAGATCAGAAAGGCATTGTGGCTTCCACCTTGTTGTTTTTTTGTTTGTTTGTTTTTTAATGTCTTGTTTTGGAGGACTCAGTAGCTATGTCGTGAGGACATTCAAGCAGCTGCCCAGAGAAGCCCCCATGGAGATGAGTGAGCCACGTGAGTGAGCCACCTTGGAAGTGACCACCTTGGGAGTGACTCTCCAGGCTCAGTCAAGCCATCGGATTGCTGCAGCCTGGCTGACATCTGGCTCCGAGATCCTGAGCCAGATCTACCCAGCCCAAGCCACCCCAGAATTCCAGACCCACAGAAACTGTGAAGTTTAATAAGTGATTATTGTTGTTTTGAGCCACTAAGTCTGGGGGTGATTTGTTACATTGCAATGGGTAACTAATGCAGGAAGTTAATATATAACCCCTCCTGAGGCGCATTTATACTTTAACCAGGGTCTTTTACTCAAGGAAAAAAATGGTGAAATGTCAGCCCCCTCCATCACCAGCCAGCCCCTCCCCTGCTCTGCCTTCCCAGTAGAGCCTGTCCTTTCTCTTGTGGGAAAATAAAAGGTAGGGCTTTGGGTATCAAGTTACATTTTCCCCCCCAGGCCTGGGCAGAGAGATTCTTGATTGTAACCTAGTGTTCTCCCTTCATCCTGGTTTCAAGAAAACCAGAGAGCTAATGGGCCTATAAAGGATCTGATTATTGTAGCTCCAGCCCTGGCCCTGCATTGATCCCTCAGTGCAGTATCTCTGGGCCTCAGTTGTTCAAGAGTAAAATGAGAGATAGCTAACATAGGGTTGTGCTTACTATATACCAAAAACCATCCTTAAATACTTTTATGTTTTATTTAATCCTTACAACAGCTATATACCATTTTGCTCATTTCCCTGTAAGGAAACTGAAACACAAAAGAGGTCAAATGACTTGCTCTAGGTCAAACAGTAAGTACCAGAGTCAGGTTTTGAATCCAGGTCCTATGATCCCCAGGCCCATGTTCTGAGCCCCAACAGTTAGGATTGTGTGCTGTGAAAAGCTGCTCCTAAACCACCATCCACCGTTAGCCAGGTGGGCTGGGGCCATAGAGCAGCCATCTTAGGTCTCACCTGTCCTGGCCACACGTCTCACCTCCTCCTCCATCAGCTTGCTGCTCTCTTGAAGTTTCTATTTTCACACTGACTTGAACTCATTAGGATCTATATAAAATAATGCCTGGTTAAAATGTAAATATATTACCTGGGAAATGCACAACAACCTTTTTGCCATCAACCCTGGCCTAGTAGCGAAGAACAGGGCCCAAAAGGAATAGGAAACAGGGCAGATAACATTTGAATCGGCTGGAATTTGGAAAAGGCCTAAACATGTAGCATTTCTGGGTGTTGGAAGGTCACTTAAGCAATGTAGGAGTGTGAAGTAGGTGAGCAGAGAGTACCACCCCCCACACACACACACCCTCCCACTCACACCCTAGACACTGAGAGAAAATGTTAACTTGAATTATCCAGAAGTTTGCAATCAGAAAACCCAGAAATACGCTTTTTTAATTTAAGCATATACATAACTTAGTGTCATTTTAAACAATATAATTTTATCATAAATTACTTATAATGAAGGTGAGGTACAGCAAAACCATTTATATTGAAAATATTATGCTAATGAAAGAAGCCAGGTACAAAAAGCCAAATATAATACGATTCCATGTACTTGAAGTATTTAGAGTAGCTCAATTTATAGAGCTAGAAAGTAGAAGGGTGGTTCCCAGTGTCTGAGCCGGGGGGAATGGGTGTTTAATACGTGCATAATTTCAGTTTGGGAAGATGAATGTGTTTCACACCACTGAATTGTACACTTAACAATAGGTAAAATGGTAAGCTTGCATTTGTGTACATTTTACCATGATTTTTTTTATCGTTTCTCTTTCTAGAGCTCTAACATCTATATCTGGTCTTACATCAACTCTTTTGCATTAGTTACTAACCCCTTCACATTTTTCCTCCAAAGCGTCTGTTTTATGTTTGATGTTTCTTCATTGCCTCAAGCCTTCATCATATCTCATCAAGTCTATTGAAATGAATCCTTCAGTGGCCTCTCTGACTCCTGCCTCTTTCCATCTAATTCATCTTACAACACTGCTTTCTAGGTCATCTCAGTGTTTAATACTTTCAGTGTCTCTCATTCTTGCCTCTAGAAGAAGCTTAAGTTATATTAAAACAGTCTGATCTCCCGTTCAGAGGGAAACCCAGTACTAGATGTAGTGGTGGACACATGTTTTTCACATGCATTATTTCATTTTTTGATTGTGAAGTACAGCATACATCCAGAGCAGTACGTGAACTTTTGGATGGGGCTTAAAAAAACCATCATAGGAGACCAATTGTGCAACCAAGTTAAGTTAGAACACTGCCAGTTAGTACTTTAGAGCTGACTTAATCCACTCCTGACTGGAAGGTGTGGGTTGACCTACAGGGTGGGCAATGGCAGAAAACCCTCAGAAGAAGAAAATACAAAGACAAATGTCTCTTCCTTTATCATCTAACCCAAGCATGGGACAGTGTTTCTCAACCTTCCTAAGGCCACAACCCTTGCATACAGTTCCTCATGTGGTGGTGACCCCCAACCATGAAATTTTGCTACTGTTATGCATCGTGATGTAATTATCTGCATTTTCTGATGGTCTTAGGCGACTCTTGTGAAAGGGTCGTTCACCCCCCAAAGGGGTCGCGACCCACAGGTTGAGAACCGCTGTTCTAGAAGGATCAGAGTGAGGCACATACACAACTCTTTTTAAAAAAAAAAAATCTCCTCAGGAATGATGGCATATCAAATCAGCACAACACTAAACACAGCAAAAATGGATATGGTAGGGAATCCAGAGTTAGGAAGATGAATACAGCCTGCTCCTGGCCTGGAGGAAACAGACACGGATGCAGATCATTGCAATAAACAGCAATCATTCTATAAGAAAGATGTGTATGTACCAAGTGCAATGTGGAGCACAAAAGGACTTGGAAACAGAAGGACATAAAAGTAACCAAACTATGAAACAAAGCAAGAAGCCACTGGTAGTGGGATCTTTGTTCCTCCTTTAGTCCAAAATGCCCACTTTGAGCTGAGAAAGTTCTTGGGAACCAAAAGACCTGAAGGGAAAAAACCAAGTCCGCCTCTTCATTGCCCGAGTCTGTGGAGCAACTTAGAGTGAATTGCCAGTGGAAGTTTTGGAATCCCCTTCTCCAGAGATCTCTTGATTGACTCTGAAGGCTTATGCAGTCAATGGGCTGCCAAGTTTGTTAAAGCAACTGGGTGTGCGCCAGACTGCCACTTCACTTTGTGCTGTGTAGACACAGTCCTAAGCATGTGAAGCTCCCATTAAGCACTTAACGTTATTTTTGGATTTGCCCAATCTCCCTTACTACTAAGTTTATAAGTTCCTTGAGGGCAGTGCATCACACAGGGTTTGAGAGACAAACACTGTTCTCCTCAAGCTAGTTTAAACAGGAAAAAGAAAAGGTTAACGTTAGTTATCTTCAGGGCTGTGGAGGCACCTAGGCTCGGCGGTGGCTCCAGAGCCCTGAATGTAAGCCAGGTACAGGCCCAAGTTGACATCACCACCATGGGCACCAGATTCAGAAAAAGTGGAGAAGGGCTGTTAGAGAAAGAAATAGATACAGGGCAAGCCAAAACAAGCAAACAGCCTTGTGATAGATGCTCCACAGAGTTTTAATAATTTCAGAAAAATGAAGATACCTAATATAGTTACAAACACTATACACATTTAAGTTTTATTTTTTCACACAGACGTAAAAGTATCAAGTTGCTAATGAAATAAAACCAGTAAAAAAATTAATACTTTCTCACTGTGGTTATCTAACTCTTAATTAGCCTTTAAGAGGCTTAATTAAACCTGTCTTGTATTGTTTTTATTTATTTATTTTTGGTGTGTTTATCTCACAGACCACTGAAATGTTATGTCTTCCTACAACTGAAAGATAGAAATTAAAGAATGTTTTGCTGTTGCTCTCCAGAAAAAAAAATGCAAAGCTTATTAAAATATACATTCTTGCCTGGCCAGTGTAGCCCAGTGGTTGAGCATTGACCTATGAATCAGGAAGTCAGGATTCAGTTCCAGGTCAGGGCACATGCTGGGGTTGTGGGCTTGATCCGCAGTAGGGGGCATGCAGGAGGCAGCCAATCAATGATTCTCTCTCATTGATGTTTCTATTTCTCTCTCCCTCTCCCTTTCTTTCTGAAATTAATAAAAATATTTAAAAATAATACATGGTCCTATAAAAAGTTTGATTTTATCTGTATAAACTTGCTTTCACCATTAAAAGCTGCATTTCTTTTGTTTTGTAAGTATTGCAAAAAATGCTACTCAGAAGTCTGGTTTTCCATATTTCATGGCTCTCCACTTCACTGAAGCAAAAGGTATTCTTTTCCATTCTTTGGCTAATCATGAATTCTGCTTCTATCAGCACAATTTGGAGCTTGCTTCCAACTGGTAGGATGAAAATTGAACATATGTGACAACCAAGTGAATTCCCTGTTGAAGAAATGAATGATAGACCTTATCTATCATTTATTTGACTCATGTGTACATCCATGTATATTATAGACATTTTTATTTAATTATTCAGGAATTGGCACATGAGATGCATTATCTAATTCCTCTGAGGTCTCCAATTGGCAAAAATAAATGCAATGACTGAATACCAAATATACTTTTTTCCTTTTAGACATATTTTAAAATAATGACTTTATTACCTCTACATTTAATCTTTTATTATTTAAAATTTTTAAACAATGTAGAATAAAAGTACTACAATGAAAAAACATCAACAAAATCTTACTATGTAGAAATAATCATCATCAACATTAGGTGAACGTATTTCTTGACATGTCTCTCAATGTAGACACAGATATGAAGAGTGATGAATAATACATGGAGAGATAGTTTGGTACACAGCAATAATTTTTTAAAATAATACATTCCATGCATATTATTTTTAAAATAAAAATATTAAATTTAATTAAGAGAAACAGATAAAACTAACAGAAAAGTTTCTTCTTCACTAAGAGAGTAGCTTTTAACAGAGCCTTCTGACATTAAAGGGAAAAATATTTTAACAGTTTGAATTTTTTAGCAACCCAAATGTGGTTTTGAATTTTATTGAAATGTCTCTCATACTACATAATCTTAATTAGGAAAGTTTTAAGCTAATTCCACTTATCCTGAATTCAAAATGATAATTGTTTTATAACTAAAATTGGAAGGGGCAGAAATGGAAAATATGAACATTTATTTACAAACTAGAGACCTAGTATATAAATTCATGCATGTGTGGGGTCCCTCCCTCAAGGTAGCCTGAGGGGATCAGGTCCAGTTCGTGCCCCCAAGCTTGCAGCCCCAGCATGTGCTCCAGCCTCGTCTGGAACCCCGCAGTGGCCTGGTGCCACCCCCTCACCTGCTCCATCATCCTACCTGCAGGGCAATTGATCGGTCTGGTCCCTTGGCCCCCACTTGCACCCTCCTTGGCCTGGCACCACCTGCTCATTGCTCTACCATCCCACCGTGGTCCCACTCTCATTGAAGCCCATTGGGGCTGGCAGTGCCACCACTGCCACCTACTGCCAGAGCCGTGTTGCCCATGTTCTGTGTCACTAGAGGCCCAGTGCACAAAATTTGTGCATGGCAGAGGGTGTTCCTCAGCCCAGCCTGCACTCTCTCCAACCTGAGACCCCTCAGGGGTCCCTGTGGGATCAAGCCTAAACCAGCAGTCAGACATTCCTCTCACAATCCGGGACTGCTGGCTCCTAACCACTTGCCTGCCAGCCTGATAGCCCCCTAACTGCTCTCCTGCCAGCCTGATTGATGCCTAACTGCCTTCCCCTGCAGGGCTGAGAGGATTGGAGGACTCCGGCTGGATAAGGCTGGATGTTGCAGGGACTGGGTGAGGCGGGGCTAAGGGGACTGGGGACTCCAGCTGGATGAGGCATGTGGCACCTGCTGCCTCCTCTCCCCATGGGGCTAAAGGGACTGGCTGTCACCATCTTGTGGCTGTGAGCACTGCCATCTTGTGAGGGTGTGGCAGTCAATTAGCATATTTCCTCTTTATTGCCGGTGAGTGCTGCCATCTTTGTGAGGGTGTGACTGTCAATTTAGCATGTTCCCTCTTTATTAAATAGGTTATCTTTATTAATCTTTGACCATTCAGAATGAAATTTCTTCAGTATATTTGTGTATTAAAATACACAAACTCAAAATAGTTTGAGTTTATATGGGGTCAGTTAAAAATCCTATGACATTTTGTTATAAAATATATAAATTTTCAAAATCAAGGGACAAGCCAAAAATCACAAACATTTGATAAAAGTGGTCTTGGACAGTTCTTAGATAGCATCACCATGTGACAAATTCCAAAGCATATTCAGAGATTCAAGCACAACTGTTTTTGACATTTACAAAGAAATCATATGCTGGTAGGGAAAAAAATTATTATTCTGATTGCAAGCGGTATTTTATTCATAGTCAAAATAGAAGAATAAATTGGACTTTTTGTCAGGTTAACCCAAGAAAGATCAAATTACTTTTAAAGTCGATTGAAAGAGTTTTAGGGATAAGTAATATGCTACTTTTGTCTGAATAAGAAATATTATAGTTTTAATTTGTCCATTGAAACTTATTTTATTTATTTACATTGACTCTATCTTTTCTATAATTCTTTCTTAGTAAAGCCAACACACTTCATGAATTTGAAACTTAGATCAGGTTTAAAATGTAAGAGGAGAAATAAACATTTATATCTGATAGAATAATCACTCATTCAAGCAAATAAATACTATTTGGACAGTTGGTCATAGGCATTGAGGAAAAATAAAATACTTCCTATTTTATTTAGGACTATTCTTTAGCCATTAACTAGACCTCAAAGTGTCCTCTTTGTACCAAGCCACCCCCCCCAACACACACACACACACACACACACACACACACACACACACACAATTTAACAGCTGGCTTTCATAAACCTACAATGGACATAGTTATAGGTTATACACAGTTAGGGAAATTCAGGATTCCCTACTTCCAGAGTAGGTAGAGGGTAAATTTTCTTCTTTCCACAGCAATAGAATCAAGAATATGGTTGATCCTATTTTAACTTTGATGTCAATAGAACACAGCAACCAGAGTCTCTGAGAATGCTAAATTCAACCCAGGGAAGCACCACAGTGTAGGAAACTCATGGAAATCATCACTGCATTCTAATTTATGACATCTGACCCTCAAAATACCTTGCATGCAAATTCACGTCCTTTTGCATAGGGAAAAAATGAGCAGAAATGTGATGAATTTCAGTTTTCTGCATTTTCCAGAATGATCCAGTAAACCAGAAGCAGTGTTTAATGATCTGATGCCCTTCCTGTCCTTTATTTCTCCCAGGCTTCTGCTAAGGTCTTGGGCTCTTACTTAATTCAGCGAGTGCTCAACCATCAACTGCCATTTTATTTTCCAATGGCCTGTGAATATTATCTATAACCCCAGGCCTTTACTTATCCTCTCCAACCTGGTTTCCTGTGATTCTTGTTCCTTTCTAGATATCTCTTTAATTCTAATAGTCTATTCCTGGTACTTGGGAAATCAATAAATATTTGTTGTTTATATAAATATTTTTCTCCCTCAGCCCATATTTCCATCCTGGCTACCTATTACAACTCTTATAATCTATTCTGTCTTACTAGCAAATGTTTATTAAGCATCAGACATTGCACTATGCAACCAACATGTTTATTCTTGGATGTCAATGGAGTAAGGACATTATTCCCAATTTTTAGAGAGGAATTTAGAGCTAAGTAACATAGTGTCATTTGTCCCAGGATGTGCTCCCTAACCCACCTGCCACCTAGGTGCACTACTATAACCACTATATTTAATTCTCTCCAGACCTTTCTTGAGAAACCCCACACTGGACCTTGTTTGGTCTCAATAGTCCTCCTCCCGTGATTTTTGTTCCCATAAGGTACATAAGTGACAGTAGCAAGTAACAAATGCAATATATTTAAAAGCCTCAAACAACAACCAAAGTGCATTATAAATTATATTCTGAAGGATAAAGGGGATCTTTTGGATAACATTCACTGTGTTCAATCAAAAGAATGTGCCTTAAAACATAGGAGCGAAGTCTGTAGTTTTCCTTCCTTTACCTCTAGCCTCCAATTTGCATTTTATTGTGTGATCAAGAATAGCTATGTTCTATGTAAATAATGAAATCCAAGGAATACTTAGCAATAAGACACTATAATGCTCTGCACCTAGTAGAAGTGCTTGATGAGTAGCATTGTACCCTTTAATCTAATAAAACTATATTTAACATTCAGCAAATAGTGCTATATACAAGGTACTCAATGAGAGATAAAATATATACCCGTGGAGAGAGAGCTAATGGGAAGGAGGAGAGGGAGACAGCAGCAGAGAGGGAGATAAAAGAGGGAGGAGAAGAAAGAAAAAAAAGAGATAATTTAATATGGCAAAAGATTGTAAGTGTTGAGTGAGTATTACAAACAGTAATGCTGTAGCAACTCAGAGGAGTTTGCTTTAGAATTGGATGGTGCAAAAAAGATTTCACAGAGGTGGTAGGACTTGAAATGTGCTATTAAAGAATGACTTTGAATAGGTAGGGGAAATGTACAAGGTAATTGTGAGAGAACAGAATGGCATGAGGAAAGGTTCCAAGGCAAAAAGTATAAATTTCCTTGGGGAGAGAATGAATAAACTATTCTAACTGGGGTGAAGTTTTTGGGTAAATAAATGGTATGAGCGCTGGCTTGTGTATTCAATAGTTAGAACATCAGTCTAAACTAAAAAGAGTCCTGAGTTCAATTGCCAGTCGATGGCAGGGGTCTGGGTTGCAGGTTCAATCCCTTGCCCTGGTCAGGATGCATGCAGGAGGCAACCAAACCAATCGATCTCTCTCTCACATCAATGTTTCTCGTTCCTCCTTTCTCTCTTTCTCTCTCTCTCCCTCCATTTTCCCTCTCTCCCTTCTACTTTATCTAAAATCAATGGGAAAACATCCTTGAGTGAGGATTTAAAAAGAGAGAGAAAGAAATGGTATGAGAGTAACATGGAAAATACAGAGGTTGGGACACTTGAATCTCAGGCTCAAGACTTTTCAATTGCTCCCATTGGCAACCAGGAACTACAGAAAATTTAAAGTGGAACACGATGAAGACAGAGCTTTACAACGGAACAGCTGGGAAGGATTCCAGAGGCAAGGAGACCAGTGAGGCACCCACTGCATATCTGAATGAGATGATAAAGCTGAAGCCAATGGAGAAGAAAAATAAGGCAGCCCTTGGGGAAGGAGAAGTAATTTGGTTGTCCTTTATCTCTTTTCTTCAACAGAAGAGAGCATTTATTTTTGCAATCCTACGTATTTTAAAGGAATAAAAATTCAAAATTTTTTCTCTATTTTGAAAGTTGACAACTTTGAAGTATAGAATTAAGGACAAGGAGATTGAGAATCTGAACATGAAGTACTGACGCCCATTTGAGAGGTTTCTTGTTAGACCCTAATTTATCTGGTCAAAGAGAAGTGGTAACTTTGGGGTTGGGGGCTGGGGGGCAAAAGCATTGTTAATTTTTTGTTCTTCTAGTCAAGACCAATGAGAAACATTACCTACCTCACATACAAACACACACATATATTTCCTAAAGCTAGAGAGATGAAATTTTTAAAGGCCTCAGATATTACTCTAATAATAACAGTCTTTCATTGATGGTAATCATACAGAGCTTCAGTATTGTTAAATAAATTTTCAGTAATAAACAGCAGAGTAAAGGATTATGGAAGAATACTAAGGTGATAAGAAAACTTAATGACCAACCAGACCAACTCCCCCTTAGGAGAAACTGAGACCAGGGAAGTTATTTTTCCTTTTAATCAGAAAGCACAACTGGTGTGAAAATCTATGTTTCCTATCTTAAGAGTAATTTTCTTTGTTACACAGTGTTTTACTTCAGTGCTGGAAACCAAACATTGTCTCACTAATAGAAAGATGTGGACAGGAGACCAGAAGGCTGGTCAATCTTAATTGCTCTGAAAGGTCAGAGTTAATCACTCACTGTTTAGTTGAAACATTGTTAGCTGAAGCAGCCTCTACCTGTTTGTCTTATGTAAATTTCTGTTCTTATAATTTCCTGCCTAAAGGTCATGGGTGTATCCCATAGTCTTAATAAAAGGGAGAAAAAGGCCAGAGCAATGGGTAGTCTTTCCACTAGAGGAAGGCTCCTGCCTGGCCCCCTGATATCACCAAATTAATCTTTTCTAGTCTCTATTTTCATTTGCGTGTGGCCTCCTCCAGAACTCAAACCCTGAAAGGGAACCCTGAACCACGTGGGATGTAAAAGAGGTTCCCACACTTCAGTCTCAGTGATTCCATCCTTCTGAGAAATTTTTAGAAGCTAAGAGTGTAGCTGTGGGCTCTCTAACCCTATATTTCTCTTCTGCTTGTATCATTGAGAAGTAAACACACAGAAAAAGGCCCCTGAGGAGGTCTCCCATTCCAAGGCAGTGAAGTAATCCAGCCAGCTGTAGCTCAAAGCGGAGTGAGATTGCAATGCTCAGATTGTAGAACAAAGCCCCAACCTACCCTCATCCACACAATATATATTATCGAATGTACTTGATCGTTCAAACAGTAATTCTCGCTAGAAAGCAATCATTGTTACCATCTGATAGGCAATGGCTGGATGGTAGGCATGAAGCAATGGTTTCAGGAAGGGGCAGAGATGGATTTACCATGAACCCAACGAAACTTAAGCTTCACTAACTTGGGCCCTTCTAGATCCTGGAAGATGGCCTAACAATTTTGTATTTATGATTTTGTGTGTGTTTTTTTCTTAAAGAGGACCTCTCAAATTGTAAGGTAGCTTCTACACAACCCCAGAGGATGGGATGTGCTAATAGTCTAGCACCCTCTAGAAATGCCTCAAAGGGTCTGCAACCTGCTTAATTAGCTATTAAAAGTCCAAATGTCCACTCTTTGGCCACCCTGTCCAAATTATATCAATGACACTATTAGAAAGGGAAGAGGTGATGTTTTAAATCTTTACAATCTAAGCTACGGGTGGGGAAACTTTTCTCTGCCAAGGGCCATTTAGATATGTATAACATTATTCGTGGGCCATTCAAAATGATCAAGTTAAAAATTGGCCTGCTATATTTGGCCAAATGTTAATTAACTAAACCCTAATGCTTTGGCAGAGCCAGACCAAAAGATTCTGTGGGCCTTATATGGCCCAACGGCTGGACGTTCCCTATTCCTGATCTAAGTAATAGAATTCCCTTTCATTCAATATTTAAGGTTTCTTTCTTCTTAATTTATTATGGAACTTAGTTAAATAGTTTCTACTGAGATTACATTTCTGAATAACAAGTATAACCTAAGCAAATATAAGTTAGATGTTTAATAGAACTCTTTTGTATATTTGTTGCATGTTTATGCCCTGGAAATAAGCTATAGAAGTCAAAACCATAAAAATCTTGATTTCTAGTTAGGTAGAGATTTATCATTATTTGTGAGATATGTCCAGTATGGTTTCACTTTAAAACCACAAATAAAGTTTTAACAATGGGCATTTTTCTTGTTGAGAGGTCTGTGGTCAGACTAAACACCTCACTGAAACTGATTAGGTGCCGAGGTTTTCAAATTCAATATTCAGCAA
>PVJN01028798.1:5117-27020 GCA_004026805.1 Lasiurus borealis
GTTGGCTCAGCAGTTAGGCTGGGGCTTAAAAGGTAAAGGCGGGTAGACTATGGAATGATGCCAACTCTGCAGAAACCACTAGTTCTCAGAGAGAGAGAGAGAGAGAGAGAGAGAGAGAGAGAGAGAGAGAGAGAGACTGACCGAGGGGGCATGGCTCCTCTTTAAGCATCTCTGCCCCCGCAAGCTACCATCATCCTCATCTTCCAGAGGCCAAAGGACCATAACGCTGCCTTTTGTGTAGACAGAGAAATGGACGCTCTCAAAAGCAGCACCCTGACAGGTTTAAAGCATAGGCAGACTCCCCCCGCCCTCCCTCCTTACCTCCCTCCCTATGCTCAATCTCCCCCGCACCTGAAGGACTGGGGACAGAATCCAGAATGTCAATGACCAACTCAGGGAGTTTTGCCATCTGGAGACAATCTTTTAAAGCCCATCAAACTCAATCCTTATCTGATGCCCAGCCAAGCTGCTACTGAAAGAGACCCCACAGGCCCTGAGCAGGCTCTTGCCAACCCACCTTCTACCCCTCGGTGGGGAGCCACTGTGCTGGGGGGCTGGGCTAGCTCCCCGGTCCTGTCAGCAGCGGCGCACGGAGCCGGGGAGACTGGGGGCTGGGAATGGGTTGAGCAGGACGAATGGCAACTCGGCCAAACGGAAGGCCAGTGACTCTATGTCCCAGCAGGCAGGTGTGAGGGGCTGGGTTGAGTGTCCCTCCCAGGTCCACATACCTCGGTGGCCGGGGTGCAGGGCCCCAGAAAAAGAGCGAGGAATAATTGGTGGCTGGCTGGCCGCCAGGGTTAGTAATACATTTGGTGGAACCGTATGGAATTCCAGTAAAAAACGGCTAAAGATCAGCAATTTCACGTCGTTTAACCGATCGCTTGACTCTGACTCCCAAGACAGGTGAGTTTGGGCGCCCTTGTTCACTGACCTGAGAGTGCCTCCTGGACAGACAGTGACGCCCATTGAAAAGGGGCCACAGCCTGGAGGATGCTGGGAACTGGAATTCTCCTGGGCGTTTCCAGCCTGAGGGTGACACCCACCCACCCACCCTTCCAAGCACCTCCCTGGAGCCCTGGCCTGGAGGTGCACGGAGGGCACTGAGTGAGGAGACAGTATGGGTGACCCCAGAGCCAAACCCCGTGAAACGGGTTTCTCCACGGCGGGATTGGGAGCTCGTCACACGCACACGTCTGTGGCGAACCCCCGAGGGGAGGTGGCCTGTACACAGCCCTGCCCAAGTGCACTTGACCTCAGGTGGTTCTCGCCTTATTCCTCACACTCTGATGTACACCCGCCACCCGGGGACCTTGTTCAACTGTGGGCTCTGACTCGGTGCTTCTGACGAGTGCACCGTGGGATAGGGGTGCTGATGGTGTGGGTCCGGGGACCGCACTGAGCAGCCTCACTCTAAGGGGTGGAATGTCTCCCAGGGACCACACGCGCAGCCTTTGGGTGCGCCCGGCTCCGAACCCCGAACACCGGGAGGGCAGCGCCTCAGCCTCACCTCCATGAACTCGGCGCTGGAGCCCACGTGCTGCCGGAAGCACAGCAGGAAGTTCTCCTCGGTGGGCAGGATCTGCGCCAGCTGTGGGTCAGAGAGCGACAGTGACCGGAGGGAGGGCCCTGTGGGGGGATGAGGGGGGTAGGGCAGGCCGCCCGCAGGAAGGGTGGGAAGTGGCCGGTGGCCAGGCAGCGTGGGGGTGGCGGTTTGCTTCCTTCCTGAGAACAGCCCTGGGAAGGGGCAGAAGGCGGTTCTGAGAAGGGCATCGTCACCCCTGCTGAAGGAGCAGCTGGAGGGACAAAGTGGTGCCAAGGGCCCCGACTCGAAAGCAGACGGAATAGATTGTTCCATAAACGTAGCTTCCTGAAGCACCAGGCGAAGGAACCTTGTGGGGATGCGAGAGAGGCTGAGTCCTGATTTGGTGGTGATTACATGGCTGTCTGCAGACTGTGTGAACTCAGGGACATACACTTCCAATCGACTCGATCAATGCGGTTTATTGGATGTAAATTATAGGCCCAACTGCCTTTAAAAAAATGCAAGTTCTCTGTGCAGCGAGCCCTGTGGGCTGCCCACCCAGTGGCCCGGCCTGCCCGGCCCTTTGCTCCCGGCCTCCTGGGTCACAGGCACATCCCGACCAGTTAAAGGTGCTCATCTTGTTCCCCTCCCCAGGGGTAGGCATGTGATCTAGTCCTGGCCCATGAAATGTGAGGGGGAGGAGGTCTGCTGAGGGCACAGCTGGGAAAGGTTTCCCGGCTCTTCTGAGGGACCAGAGGAGAGGAGCCCTTTCTCCCTCTGGCTGTGGGTGTGATGCCCGGACCGGTGGCCGCCTCCACCTGGAGTCCACCCTGCCCCCGGCCTTCCTCCTCGGAGGCTAAGCCAGCGGTCAGGAAACTAAGGTTCATGGTCAGCTCTGCAAGCGCCCTTTACTGGAACATGCCATGGCCATGCAGGGGCGCCCTGTCTGTGGCTGCTGGGTGCCACCCTGGCAGTGCAGAGCGGCAGAGTCATGACAGAGACTGTGACCCACAGTCCCCAACACTTATCAAAACCTGCCTCCCTCTGTCTCTCTAAAGTCTCTCCCTGAGCATCTTAGCTCCTGTTGGTGGAATGTTCCTAACCACCTCCCACTGGGCGCTGCCCCGTTTCGATAGATCTTTGCTAAAAAAAAAAACTCTTGCTTTTTTTAATATGCCTCGATTTATCTTTTAACTTTATATAGCTACTCACATATAAATGTATATGTGTATATAACATATAAAGTGTATCACACATAAATTATACATGCCATATAGACAGAGAGGGGCGAACGTAGGTTTACAGTTGTGAGCATGCAAAAACAGTTTATTCTTGTATTACTGATTTATGATTGTGATATTTGTCTTATTATTTCTTATCCTTACCTATGACTTATCTATTATGTAATGATGGCTGGTAATTTAACCTACTTTTGCTCACCCCCATATTATAAAAAGTTTTGCCTTTTTAAAAAAACTGTGGCCTTTGGATGCCTCCAGGTGGGGCTCGCACTCTGCTGTCCCCCAGTCTCCACTGTCCCTCTGTCTTCAGCTGGGCTCATACACATGCACAATGCCCTATGGACCCTGCGAACATTTAGGATTCTCGTCCCTGTCTTAGGCCAACATCTGTTGCTTGCTTCCTTGTGGGACACAGAGACAGCCCCTCGGGTCAGCCCCAGGGCTCAGGCTGGGGGCGGGGCTTTAAGGTCACGGCCTGGGTTAGGTCCCTAGCTGGGTGCTTGCGCCTGGGGGAGAGGTACCGGTGACACAGTACAGAGCTCCGCGCCAGGACAGCAGGACTCACCTCTGCCATCTCGATCTTCCCATCCGAGTTCTTGTCGTACTTCTGCATGAACGCCTTCATCTTCTCCCCGAGGCTGTCACTCTTGGACGTCTGCGGACAGACAAAGGAGGCGCAGATTTGGCCGCTGGGTCCCGTGTGAGGAGCCCGTGCCTTCACCCCACAAACGGAAGCCACGATGAAGCGACTGCTCCTGGGGCCTACCAGTGAGCAGAGACAGAACCTGAACTCACGGCTCCCGCTAAAAGGCCAATATTCTTCCTACCACAGAACAGCTGCTCTGTGGACGCGAAAGGGCTTAATCCGGTCTGAGATAAGGTCAGTGCGCTGGTAGCTGGCAGACTTGAAAATCACCCCTGCTGCCATCCGAGGAGGGCGAGCGACTAAGAGAAGGATGTCAGACTTGGAGCACTTCATAACACACATTCCTCTCCCGGCACCACGATCCCACAAAATCGTCTGTGAGCCTGTGTTTTCTCTGACCCAGGCTTTATTCTCTTGGCAACGAGAGGTGATGGAGAAGCTGCTGATAAACCCATGAATCACCTCCATCGGCTAAGCCCATTGCTGGGACCTCCTCCTCACTGGAGCCCTCTGCTCAGAGGCGGCGCGGTGACTCAGCACCAGCGCTGCTCCACAAAGACCCGCTAACAAGCAGTGGATTGGCCCACAGACACGCAGCAGGGGGCGGTAGAGAGACGCCCCAAGGACCCTCCAGAGCCCGGGGAGGAAGTAATGATGTGATGACGGCTGGGTAATTTGAGGACCAGGCCTGGTTCGAATCCCCTCACCTTTTTAATATTCCAGACGCTCCTCCAAAAGGCTTTAGTGAATCCCTAAATAGTACCCGGCTGGCACAGGGAACAGCATCCCTGCCATTAAGGGGCTGGTAGATTCGGAGTCACCTCCGGCCGGCGGAGCGGGGTGGTCTGACACCTCCGCACAGGAGCCAGCCAGTGCCAGTGATTCAGATGCTGGTTTGGAGCAATCCTCCGTTTTCCTCTTGGCCAGCCTTTGCTGGTTTAGGAAAGTGGTTCTCCAGTGGGGATGGTTCTGACCCCCCCCCCTACCTCTACCCTTCCCCCCACCCTCCACCCCCACGCAGCAGGGACATGACAGTTTTGATGGTCACAACTTGGAAAGGAGCTACTGGCAGCTGATGTGTAGAGGCCAGGGATGCCGCTAACCATCCTACATCCTACCCCACGACAAAGGATTATCCATCCCCCAGGTCAGTAGTGCGGAGGCTGAGAACCTCGGGTCTAGAATAAAAGCGCTTGAACCCCCCTAGGCACCCACTCTTGAGCCAGGACCCCTCTGAGCATCTTGGACAGGCTGTGGACCCTCCCCTAGGGAATGGTACTTGTTATAGACAGATACACACACACAGTTTTGCAGCTCTGAGGGGGTGACCAATCTGCTGTCCATTTGTGAATATCCCTCCATTCAGACATGCCAGTGATGCTGAGATCCGGTACTCTCTCTCTTTGGGGAGTAGTCCATTTTTTAAAAAATCCTTACAAATGGGATGCATAGCTTGGGACCATGCTGAACGCCATGGTCAGCCCAGCTGGCATAGCTCAGTGGTTGAGCATCAACCTCGAAATAAGGAGGTCATGGTTCGATTACCAGTCAGGGCGCATGCCTGGGTTTGCAGTCTTGATCCCCAGTGGGGGGCATCCGGGAGGCAACCAACAATGACTTTTCTCTCATTGATGTTTCTATCTCTCTCCCTCTCTCTCTGAAATCAATACAAATTGGGGAAAAAAAAGCCACAGTCACATGACAGAAATCCCACACAATGGGAAAGGGGCTGGGCTTACCATGCCAGAGACTTTTCTTGTCTTCTCCAGCTCCTGGAAGAAGTTTTCTAGTTCTTTGCCTTCAATATACCCGTTTCCTGCAAAGGCAAAAAAAGCACTTAACCTCAGAGCTAAATAGTTAAGAGTACCCCAATGGAGTGGGGTACATTGGGGAAGAGAGAGGCTTCACAGAGAACTTCTCACTGGTCAGCAAGCAGGTGTCTGGCCAGCCCCAGACTGTTAGGGATGTAGGTCCTGCCCTCAGGCATTTGCAGCGGTGGAGATAGGGCGTCTCCGGTTATTCAGAGAACATGGGGCGGGCCCAGCGTCTGGGCCAGCTCTACAGGGAGCAGGAGCCGGGAGCTGTCCAGAAGCGGCTGGGCCAGCAGCAGGAGCTGGAGATGGGACAGGGGACAGCAGGCCACCAGCATCCAGGTGTGTAGGCAGGTGGCCGGCCCTCGTCACCCGAATGAGGTCAGAAGCAAAACGTGGGGCTCTGAGTTTGGGAGAGTGTGCGGAGTTGACCAGTGGCCCCCTGGAATCCATGTCCGCCTGGAACCTCCGTTCCACATCTTATCCAAAGCAGTTGGTTAAACAAGGTTTCCACGCAGAACATTCAACTTGAGCAGGAAATGGGGGGTGGCTGCTCGTTTGCTTCCGGGGAGAATGGAAGTGCAAACTGAAGGAGTGTGTGCCCTGGCCTTGGTGGGGCCTGTGGGGGATGGAGGGAGGAGGATATACACTGAGTGGCCAGATTATCGATCTCTGAACGCATCATAATCTGGCCATTCAGTGTACAGTGGTACCTTGAGATACGAGTGCCCTAACATACGAGATTTTTGAGATACAAGCCCTCGAGCGAGCGATTTTTGCTTTGAAATACGAGCAACATTTGGGATAGGAGTAATCTCGCGGATTGGACGGCTGCACACGACTCGAGTGTCTTAGTTTCCCACGCCTCAAGGTTACAGAACGAATTAAACACGTATCTCGAGGTACCACTGTATATTCTATATAATAAAAGGCTAATATGCAAATTGTCCCTTCGACCAGCAGGCAGGCTGGCCAACTACCCATGTCCCTTCCCCTTGACCAGGCTAGCCGGACCCCACCCATGCATGAATTCAAGCACCAGGCCTATTTTATATATATATATATAAACTGAGTGGCCAGATTACTATGCGTTCAGAGATCATAATAATCTGGCCACTCAGTGTAGGTGTGGTTTGTTCTTCTCAGCCTCTCTGGGAGAATTTCACTTACAAATAACTTTAGAGGCGCCCTCTAGTGGAGAAGATGCCACAATTGTATATAAAGAATCATTAGAGATAAAGTATTTTTGTCTGCAGGGAACAGATGTGATTGTAATGGGGGAAATGAAACTTGAGTCTTCTGCCCCTACCAACCCGCCTCCACACACCAAGACAGAGTAGTATGTTTCTTCCAGGATGTTCTGCAAAGCTTCTTGGGGAAGCTGGAATTTCAGGAGTGTGTGCTTAATAGCTGGTGGGCGCGGCCAGCCAGACTGGTGGAGTGAAGGTGGGGGAGGAAGAAGGAGGGGCTTTCTAGGCAAAAAGGAAGTCGTCTGGTTAGTGGATGGGAACTCCTGAGAGGGAGGAACAAGTATCTTTTCTCTTCTGGCCCCTCCCTGCCGTGGCTGGCTGTTCTCCCATTTCTCAGGCGGGAAGCTTGAGGTAAGTGGTGGGTCCAGGTGCAGCTCCGGGGAGCGGGAGGCTGGGGTGGAAAGGCTGCTCCGAGCTTGCACCGGGAGATGCGGGAAGTGGAGGCCTCAGAGGTGGCCGGGGCCGGGCTGGGTGGACACTCTGTGTCTGCAGTGGCTGGGGCCGAGCTGGGTGGACACCCTGTGTCAGAAAGTGGCCGGCGTGCCTGCCGGGGACCTTGGACAGGGCTGGGCAGGGAGAGGAGAAAGGGAGGGGTGAAGTCCGAGGCAGCGAGAGGGGCCGGAGCCGGGGGGGCCTGCCACTGGAGAGAGCCCCTCCTGATCCGGCTTGAGCAGCGCCAGCGGCAGGAGGCTCCCGAGGCTGGATGACCCCTCTGGCCAGGCCGGGGCTCCATCACCTCCCTGTGACCCCCACACAGGGGCAGAGACGTGTTCGATTCAACAAGCCTTAATTTTTGAACCGAACAGTTCTTTGGCGGCAGCTCAGGGAGCTGTAGCCACCTTCTAGAAAGGAGCCTATTTTTAAGGAGCCTTTAATGGTCTCCTGGCGGGGAGGCAGCCAGACAAGACGGACGGACGTGCATCTACCAGCTGAAGGTGGAGGGTGAGAAGCGCAGATCACACAGACCACCGGCTGGAGCTGCAGGGCCCGAAGGGCGTCCTCCACCTCTGGGGGTGGGGGGAGGCGGGAGGGAGGCAAAGAGGGAGGAGGCGGGGGGTCTGGGGTTGGGGGAGGCCTTGCTACTTTGGCTCTTCAGAGCAACCCCCTTCTGTCACCTGGAAAGCGCCTATTGCCCGAGGCTGGGGTGGAGGGTGGCCTGCCTGCTTCCAGTGGTTTGCTTTTTCTGAGAATCTTTTACTTTCTTATGGGGTCGGGGCTTAGGGGAGGGAGGGGGAGGTGACTGGCCACCAAGCAGATCTCATGTGGATGGGCATCTATACGAATGTGGTTACCATGGCAACCATCACGTCTAACCTCTATCAAACCTATTCTGTGAACCTTATGAAGAGAGGCCTGGGTGGGAGCCAGGGACCCTGCACCCTTCCTTAGTTTACTCTTAGTTTTTCCATTATTATTATTATTTTGTTAGAGAGATGGGAGGGAGGAGAGGGAGAAGGATAGAGAGGGAAATATTGATGTGAGAGAGACACGTGAGGTTGCTTGCCTCCTGCATGCACCTGGAGATCGAGCCTGCAACTGAGGTACATCGTGCTCTGGATGGGGAATCGAACCCGTGACCCTTTGGTCCTCAGGCCCCTGCTCCAACTCCTGAGGAAATCCTGGCCCGGACCTTATTTTTCCCTGCTACCATTTCCCACCACCTCTGTGCCTCAGTTTTCTCCAGTTTAAAGTGAGACAACACTTGTTTACAATCTCTCTGAGCACCACTCCTCGGGAAGCCTGGACTGAAGGGGGCCCTGAGCACCGTGGAGAGACGCCCGTCTGAGACACGGGAGCACAGACTTCCTAAGAATTGAACAGGGAAGAGGAGCCCGACTAAACAGGTGTAATCCTGACTGAACAGGAGTAATCCTGCCACCCGCTCTGGGCTGCTCCTGTGACGCCGAGCCATGTTTGCCCTTTCTCCTTCCAGGGCTGTCGTGAGAGCCAGCAGGGGGATGTGAGGGTACCCTCCTGGAAAAGGTGAAGTGTCACTCCGTGGAAGGCACCATTTTTATCCTCTGTGCCCTGAGATCTCTGAACCCACCAGTGACAGCTGTCTTAGGGGGCTGGTTCTCGGCCCAGGCTGTGTTGGAGTCACCGGGGAAGCTTTTAAAATACATTTTTATTGATTTCAGAGAGGAAGGGAGAGGGAGAGAGAGAAACATCAATGAGGAGAGAGAACCATGGATCCGCTGCCTCCTGCACACCCTACACCGGGGATCTCGCCCACAACTTGCATGTACCCTGTCGGGGAATGGAACTGTGACCTTCTGGTTCATAGGTCGACGCGGAGCCACCCTGGCCGGGCCGGAATCGCCTGGAAAGCTTTTAAAACATCACTGCCACCTGGACCCCATCCCCTGAGCTTCTGACTGAATTGACGAGGCATGTTTTCAAAGCTCCCAGGTGATTCTCATGTGCGGCCGGGGCCGGGGCCGCGTTAGGCGGCGGGTCTGAAATCTCAGGGTGTGTGCGAGCTGCCTGGGCATCTTGTTAGAACGGAGATTCTGGCTCAGTGGGTCTGGGGGTGAGGGCCTGCTGTTGGAAGTGTGACCTGTGGAAGGGTAGCTTGTTAGAGATGCAGAACCCCAGGCTCCTTCCTCCCCCCCAGTCCTGCTGAACCAGAATCTGCATTTTAACCGCGTGGGAGCAGCAGCGTCTGAGGCCCCCTGCTCCCCCACACCTGTGTCTCCACAGAAAGGCCATGCCTTCGGCTTTCACTCAAGGTGAGGCTGGGGCTGAGGTTAACCCCCTGCTGGTGACCTGGGTCTTGTACTGACAGGTGACCCCTGTTAACGGGAAGGGCCTGGACCCGAGCTCGCAAAGTGTGGCCTGGGGCCTGACAGCGGCGGCATCATGGGGGGTGGGCAGGCGGGGGGGGGGGAGAGGCTCATTAAAAAGGCAGAGTCCCCCTCCCACCGCAGACCTGCTGAGCCAGAGGCTTCGGGAGGGAGGCCGACACCTGCGCTCGCACAGGCCCTCGAGCGGCCCTGGCTGGCGCTGGCAGGTGCTGGCAGCTCACCTGCCCGTGTGCCTCTGGGCTGCATAGCTCATGGAGAGCCACCCGGAGGGGAGGCGGCCGTTAGGACTTGCTCCTCAAACTGCACAGGAGGCCAGGCTGCTTGACCGCCCCCTGCCCTCCAGCCCGAGCCACCCCCTTCAAGGGGAGAGACTGGCTTCCTCCGGCTCTACCCCAAAAGTGATACTATTGTGCGTGATGCCCAGCCTGTACACAGAGCTCTCCGCCTCCGCCCGCCCGGTCCTCGGACCCTGCCAGGTGAGTGTTAGAGGGAGTGTGTGTGGGGAGACTTTAGCCACCGCTAAGGGCCTTGTTTCCTTCTATTTATCGCAGGCACGACCTCTGTCCATATCTGTGTTGTCTTGGTTTCTCTCTCTGTCACACACACACACACACCCGTCTTTCTCTCCCAGGGGGGATCCCAGCGTAAACAGCTACTTGACTTGGAGTCTGTGTTTCTGGAACGGCGGCTCGGAGCGGGGCCGGGTCCCCCGAACCCGTGGACAGCTGGCGGCGAGTGCTGGGCCGCATCCCAGGCGTGGGCGAGGCCAGAAGGATGGGGCAGATTGGGCGAGAGAGGCGGGGAGGCCGCGGAGCCGGAGCGGAGCGGAGGGGAGAGAGCCAGAGCCAGAGGCCCCAGATGGGACCGCAAGGGGCCAGGAGAGCCGCCAGGCCCTGCCTGAGGAGCCGCCCGCTGCTCGATTAATTCTGGCCCCGGGGATGGAAGAGGCTCCCCCACTGGGTCTCTGGGGCCCTGGAGCCTCCCCAGGGGCCTCCGCTAGTGAAACCGCTGGAGCGCCGAGGGGAATCGCCCAGGCGGGCGGCAGGGAGGGGCTGGCTGCGAGGGTTGGGGAGTGGGGGGGCCCTGCCCTGGGGAGGCGGCTGAAGCACCTTGTTTGTGAACACCGGTCCCTGTGGCTGCCCCCCTGGGGCCCCAGCTCTTCCCAGACGCAGCTGCCACCTGGCTGGGGCTGGCGCAACCACCCCCGCAGAGAGGCAGGACGCTGGGGCGAGGGGTCTGCACCGAGGGCACCGGCTCAGGGCTGGCACCCTGGGCGCGCCACACCGAAGGGCGCTGTTCATGAAACCAGTGGGGTGTCGGGGGTGACGGCTGAGGCGGCGCTGGGGTACTTATTCCTATGGCCTCCCCCAGGTGGAGCAGGAGGCTGCTCCTCCAAAGCCCAGACCCTGCCAGCACCCCGAAATGAGGCAGGCCCCAGGGAGACAACCCCGTGATAGGGTGAAAAGAAGCCTCAGACAACTCGGCCTTGGCTTCCTGACCAGAGCCCTCTGACTTGGGGGTGCTGAGAACCATTGTTTTTATAAATCCTGTAATGAACCGTCTAAATAGCACAGTTCTACTGCATTGCACACGGTGCGGTGTTTGTGCAAACGCTTCGTCGGTGCCAGGGATTCCGCAGCCCTGGTTGGGCCAGTTCCTCTTTAGAGGGCCACGGGCCTTGGCTGAATATGTAACATCCAATCACCGCAGCTGCCCTCCTCGCTCCCCCACCGAGAGGCGCTGCTGTTCGCCTCCCCTCCTCCCACCAGGGCACTGGGGGCTGGAAGTGTCCTCGGTGATGGGGAGGGGGTGGGGGTGGAAGGGAGGTCCTGTTAAAGGACTAGGGCAGCGGTTCTCAACCTGTGAGTCTCGATCCCTTTGTGGGTCGAACGACCCTTTCACAGGGTCGCCTAAGACCATCGGAAAATGCAGATATTTACATCACGATGCATAATAGCAGCAGAATTTCATGGTTGGGGGTCACCACCCCATGAGGAACTGTATGCAAGGGTCTCGGCCGTAGGAAGGTTGAGAACCACTGGACTAGGGGTAGGAGAGAGAGAAACACCGGGCTTTCCGCAACCCCTGGTAGTCCCTCCTGTCACTCCTTTCCAAGGCGTGGGGCCACACAGGGAGGAGAGAGGCTCCGTGCCCACGAGAGGCCTTGAGAGCATCCTGCACCACCAGGCCACCTGGAAGCAGACAGGTGCCCGTGAGCTGGGCAGGGCCTCCCCCTGGAGAGGGTGTGTGTATATGTATCTTTTCTTTGGGGGGGGTGTCCCTAAAATTACTTTCTATTACATCTTTCTTGTTTTGCTGATTATACAAGGAACACATGCTCTTGTGAATATGCCACACCCGGTGGAAATCAACTTAGAAAAGAAAATGCCTTGTAATCTCACTGCACCTACTCTGCGGGGAGCAGGGCTCTGCCACTCTTTGAAACCTGGCCCGTGACTGACAAGGATGGGCTCACACTCGAGCAGCGTCCTGCCACTGTTTTCAAAACTGGAAGGGTGCACCCTGGGCACGTGCCCACGTCAGGACCCGGCGCGCCTCCTTTCACCCGTGGCACCGTGTTCCGCTGCGGCGAGGAGCCTGATCTCTTTCTGTTCCCTAGGGGAGCCTGTTCCCCCACATTTTCAGTCTTTGGTTAGGGGGCCCCGGCTCGTAGAACTGTGCACACGCTGCGAGCGCATCGCAGGCACGTGGAGAGGTTCTGGGGGCGAGTGGGATTGCTTCTTGGCCTGGGAGCTGCAGCTGGCTCTGGGAGGGAACCCAGCTCAGACGCTTCCAAAGGGCAAAGGTCAGTGTGAGCTCTGAGCTGGTCCCCCTCGGCGGCCTGCACCTTGCAGAGCGAGAAAGTTCCTGGCCAAGAAGGGGACAGCAGCAGCAGAGTGGACTCGACACAGAAGGCCATGGGAGGGCCCCTCCGAGCAGGGAGGCCACAGGGAAGGGCCACAGCCCCGCCCGAGCCACAGGGCGCGCTTGGCTGCTTTTGAGGGTGGACATCAAAACCTCCCAAATGCATGACCCTGGCTGACCTCTGTGGAGGAGTCCGGGGCTGGTCCCGGGGACTGGGGGACAGGATTCCTGCCACCCGTGCTCCTTCCTCTGTGCCCCCACCCCTCCCTCTTCAAACATCTCCTTCCCTTCTCAACTGAAAGGCTAATGATAATTTTTTTAAAAAATCGAACTCCTTGAGCAAAGTCACCAGGATGACGGTGCTTCCTGCTGGTGAGGAATGGCTGAGTTCGGCCAGAGCCCCCGCCCCACCCCGCTCTCCGAAGAGCCCAGTGCCTCCTGGTCTCTGTTTACTGCAGAGTGCAGGGTGGGGGCAGGGGAGGGGAGGAGGGGGTGGCTCACTCTCCCCGGTGGCTGTGGCTAATTGGGCTCCAGCGAGCTCGCTCCTGGGACCCTCCTCGGCAGAGCCCTCCCAGCGCTCTCTAAGTTTGTGAGCAGCAGTGGGACTCGGGGAAGACACCCCAAGGGGATGAACACAGAAGCCAGAGTTAGTAAAGGGAGGCCCAGACGGGGCAGGGGACGCCTCAGGGGCGAGGGGCCGAGCTCCCTGCAGGCTCTGGCGTCTGAGAGGGGACGGGGAGGGAAGTTCCAGAGCGGGCAGACCGCAGCTTCATTCTGGCTCCTCGAGTGGAATTCCCACTTAAACCATCTCTTGGCCTGCCTGCTCCTTGAGGCCTGGCTCCTCCTCGGGATTGCCCGAGGCCCTGACACAGAGGGCCATGGGGTGGTGCCTGGTGGACAAGCAAGAAGCAAGCATTCACTCCCCTCTCACCTCTGAGCAGGAGGGAGACAGGGTTCCCCGGATTTAGAGACTATGCAGCGTGGCTACGCTCCAGCCACCCCAGGACCCCCCTCTGGGATGAAAGGAGCTGCCCCTCGCCTCTGAGGCTGGGTCAGGGCTCTCCGGGGGGCCAGAGGGGAGGCAGAGCTGGTGACCAGGAATCCGAGGCGGGCACGGCGTGGCCGGTCACCAGCCCCACCTCCACCTTGCTGCTCCATCTTGGAGAAGTCCCTCTGTGCCTGTTTCCTCCTCTACACGAGAGGACCCTGGCCCGCCCAGCATGGAACTGGAGAAGGTGCGACCGTGTTTTGAAAAGCACCAAACGTCTCCGATAAACGCAAGGATGAGGGTGCTCGTGGAGAGCGCGACGGGTCATCCCCAGGAGACGTGGGGGGGGGGGGGGGAGTGGAACCGAGGAGTCCTCCGCTTCTAGCTGACTCATCTGGCAGGCGGCCGGTGGCGTAACCTTGGCCACTGGGTAACTTTCCTTGAATCATGCAAGTCCCTGGAGCAGAGGAGCGCCCTCAGGGGATGCGCTTGGCACCTGGAATACTCGGGGGGCCAGCAGCGTCCCCGGAGCCTTTTTCACTGAGGTCTAGGGCAGCAGCCCGGGTTAGAAATGCCAGCCTCCTTAGGCCCATTTCACAGATGTGACCATCTACCCACCTCCTTCAGGAAGTCGGAGGCAGATCACGGCCCGAATCCACACAGCCCGTGCCCCGGGGCCTCTGCGCCCAGCTTCCTCAGTTGGCTCCAAGGGAACAGACCTTCACTCTTTGGCACCCCCAGACATTAACCCCTGACTCCCCAGAGCTCTGGGCAGAGGACCGCTGGGTCTCCACCCTCAGCCCTGCCCTGCCCAGCTGAGGAAGGGGAGGGGCAGAAGGGAATGAGCCTCCTCCCCCTCTTCCTCCCTCTCGATCCCGGATAAACACGCTTCGCCACCCCCCTGCCAGTGGTCTGAGATGCCAGGACGTTTTGGATGCCCACCCCAGGGAGGATCTCAGAGGAGGAATATCAGGCCACGTAATTTTTTTAATTTTTTTTTTGGAGAAAAAGTCTCCAGCTAAATCAGAAGCCTCTCCAGGAGTGGGGGGAGGGAAGGGAGAGACATTTATGCCCGAGGACCGACGATGGAGATCTCTGGGAATGCTGGGAGCCATCTCCAAGGGGCATTTGGTCCAGGCCTCACTTTTTTTGGGGGGGGGGCAGTGTCAAGACCACACAGAGCAGAGGGTTGGTCATGGGAGGCATTTAACATTGCGTTCGCTCCCCACTCAGAGGTGGAATCACCCAGAGCACCCAGGACTGTCACCGTGCGGGAACGTGTCGGGCTGACACCCAGCTCAGCCTGCACCCTACCCCCTGCTGCTGCTGCTGTGGGTGGGTCCCCGTGCACGCCTGCGGGGGGCGGAACAGGGGCAGGGGAAGCCCAGGGGGTGTGCAGGGCCCCTGTGCCATTCTCCAGCTCCTCGCTGAGAGGGCTGGGAGGCTAAGGGTTTCCCTTCAGGACCCCCGCCCCCCAGCTTGCCCCAGGCCCCAGGACGCAGACAGGGCTAACCTGGTGCTCAACCAAAGGGGAACTTAAAGGAGTGGGCTTCTGGGACCTGTAGCTGCAGGCAGCTGAAGGCAGGACGCCCCCTTGAAGAGCAAGGCGGGAAGATGGGGTGTCGGGGGCGGGAGGGGGGGACTCAGGAAGACTGGGCAGCCCCCAGGCCTCCCCAGGGAAGGCACCAAACTGCCCAGAACGAGGGCTGCAAAAGCCGGTGGGCTTCCTGCCCTCCCTGTCAGGGGCAGAAAAGTTCCTGGCAGTTGTCATCAGAGCAGCCGGGATGTCTCCCAAACTCAGGACCCCCTCCCCTCCCGCTCCCCCGATCAGCAGGCTCTGCAGCCAAAACGCACCCCCCACCCTCAAGCCCAGGTCCCCCTGCCCGCCTGCAGCAAGCAGCGCTCCGTCCCCTCCGCCGGCAGGTCCCCCCTGGGGTCAGGTGGGCGCCGAAGTTGGGAGCTTTACTGACCGTCCGCGTCGAAGTGCTTCCAGATCTCCAGGAACTGGGACGCCGTCAGCTCGGCCAGGTGCAGGTAGGGGGGCTGCTGCTGCTGCGGGCCAGCCATGGCGAGCGGCTCGGAGACCTGGCGGGCGGGCGGGCGGGCGGGCGGGCGGCAGGCACCGTGCTCTCTCCCTGCGCAACTCCGCGCTCGGCCGGCTCCTGCGCGCCACGCGGCCTTTATATACAGTTCGGGGGGCTGCGCCGCCGCCCGCCGCCGGCAGGGGGCGCGCGCGCTCAGAGAATCGGCCCGGGGCGCAGAGGGGCGGTGGCCGCCCTGGCGCTCCCCGGGGTTTGTTTCTGGGCGGGAGGCGGCGCTGAGGCCTCCCGGAGGCGGGTCAGGGAGACGGGCTGTCGGGTGCCCAGGGGAGTGAGGCTGCCCTGGCACCCCCCATACCCCGCTTTCTCCCTCTGACCCTCTCGAGGGCAGCTCCCCCAAACTGGCGTTGGCAGGTGCAATAATGACAGCAGTGGGACCTGCAAGGCCAGTGATGCTGCTAATATGTTGACAAGTATTTAGCACCCGGAGTTGGGATTTCACTGGCCTCCCTCACGCCTCTGACTCTGTCACAGCCCGGAGGCCGGGACCACTCTTCTGATGATGGCTAAGCGACAGGCCAGCAAATAGTCCGCCGGTGCAAGAATTTGCACCCAGCTCTGTGCTCCCTCCCGAGCTCCTGGCTCCTTAGTGGGGCCTCGTCTTGGGGAGAAGCTGCTGCTTTTCAAGGCTCTTCTGGGAGTGGCAGCCTCAGGGCCAGCCAGGGAGCATCCAGATGGGAGTGGAGCAGAGGCTTGGTGTCTGCCCTTCTAGGGGTGCCTTCCTCCGCCCCCCCTGGTACTTGGCTCCCCCTGGATGGGTTGGTGGGGAGGGGCTTTTAGACATTTGTCCAGGGAGTGACAGAACTGGACACGCCCCTCAGTGTCTTAGCCACGCCCACCTAGGGATAGCACTGACCTAGGGATGCTCCATTCGGGGGTCTCAGGGGTCACAGTCCTGGGGACCGCAGATAGGACTCCCCAAGCTGGGAACTGTGATCCCGCCCCCTTCTCCCTGGGAGCCTGTCCTGGCCTCGTGCACCCCTCTCCCTTGTGCACTGGATACCCCCAGAGTGGCAGCTTAGTGGTCCCTTCTCTCCTCTCCAGCTGAGTGACTGAGAAAGGAATTGATACTTATTAACATGTGCTAATGAGCGTTACCTGAACTGCCTTCCAAAGGGAGAGGGAGAGGGAAGGAGGTGAGAATGGAAAGGAGGTCGAGGGGGAGAGGTGGTCCCTCAGGAGGAGAGACCCGCCCCAGAGTGAGCCCCGAGGGGCAATACTGAGGGCGGTTCCAAACGCCCTCGTTTTCTGCCCAGAGCAAAGGTGTAGAGAGGACTTAGAGGAGCACAGGAGAGGGGAGTCACGGACAGCCGGCGTGTATGGCCTGTGCTCACCCCCTCCTCTTGCCCTCAGAGGAGGGTCCTGGGCTGAGGACTCACCAAAGCCACCGACTCTCTTGCCTGCCTCTGGGGGTGCAGGAGGGCCCCGGGGTTAAGAGCAGGCACTGGAGAGTCAGCTTATGCAAATTACATCACCTCCCTGTCTTTGCCTCGACTTTTTCTCTTCTGCGAAATGGGAATGTTCGCATTTACCTGTTAGAATCGCTCTGAGGATTAAAAGATAAAAGAGCGGGTGCTCCCCCTGCCCTTTATGCAGCCGGAAATCATAAAGGTGATTTATCTCCTGGGGTAGCGAATGGCTCCTGGAGGGGCTCACCCCAGAGTGAGGCCCAGAGGGAAGGCTCACCTCAAGCTCTTAACCCCTGTGCCGCCCATTGGGTTCCTTTGCCGCCTCCCCTCTCCCCTCTACCCCACTCCTCCTGCTCCCCAACCCCCGGCCCACATCTGTGAGGCCAGAGAGCCCATCCTGGCTCTCTCAAGACCACAGCTATGACCCCCTCGCTGCTTGTTTTCCTGGTGACGGGGGTGGGGATTAAAGGGGAGGGAGAGTGGAAGTCCTGCTACCTCTTTGCGGAGCTGTTGGGATGGGGAGGGTGTTGGCTTGATGGGGTGTGAGTGCAGGGTGCCTCGGTGACCTCCAAACCCTCCCCGGGCAGCCCCGCACCGTTCACCTCAGACGCACGGCTGGAATCTCTTTCTGGGAGGCGCATCCCCCACTCTCCCGGAGACAGGCCAGGGAAGGCCACCGAGCCCGAGCGAGTCCCTCTGTCCCTTGTCTCCAGGCCGAGCCGCAAAGCGGGCACCTGCAGGAGTTGCAAGCCCCGCTCTGGGCTCAGACAGTGAGGCCTGGGGGAAGCGATCCCCCTCTTCGGACCCTGGTGGAAACAGCCGTCATAGCCCTGGCAGCACAGCCTCGGAGTGAGGACCACAAGGATGGGCTCAAGGAGTTAGCTGGCGCATAAGACGCAGTTATCGTTAGCCCAGGCTGGCGGGAGATTCACCGGCTGCTCTGAGACAGTAGCACCAAAGGGCCAAATACTTTGCTTGCAAAGCTTCTCCCCAGAAGCCAGGCACCTCCTGTCTGCTGCCTGCTACCTCCAACCGCGGCCACGGGCTGTGAAAGGAGAACCTCGAGAGGGAGAGGGAAGGGCCGTCGCCTGTGGGGAGGGCAGCACCTGGGTCTCCTCTGAAGCCACGCTTTGTTGGAGGGGCCCCCAGAAGGCCTCTCAGGTGGCAGGTGCCTGCCCTAAGGGGACACGGGCAAGCACAGCTGCTCCCAGAGCAGAATTCCGGAGTCCAGGCCCCAGACTAGACTCGGTGCTGGGTGAGGACTGGGCCGGGCTATCCCTGCTTAGAAGGAAGGTGGGGGTGATGGCACCCTGTCCTGGGTACCCGCAGCCCTCGGAGGTCTTTGTGCTCCCGGGAAAGGCACACACGTGGAGTTCGAAGGAAGAACTGAACCCACGTCCCTGCTGGTGGGCCCCGGTGTTGAAATAGGTGAGAGTGGAGCTGAAAATGGCTCCCAGAAAACCTTCATTCCCCTGGGCAGGGACCCCTGACTCCCCAGAGGACGGCCCACAACCCAGGGGGGTCAGCGAGTTAAGATCTTGTCCTCCCTCTTCTCCTGGCCGCCTCCTCCCTCCACCCCCGTCCCGGGGGGAGATGCCCAGGGCCAGTCTCCTCTCCCAGCGGAGCCCTGGAGTCCAGGCCCCGTACCGTCTGCAGTGGGAAGAGGACGCTTTGAGACTGAACTGGATCAAGAGGAGCTGCCTGAACGGGAGAAGGAAAACATGGCTCAGACCAAGAAATTGCCAAGGGATGGGCAAGAGATCCATGGACATAATGAAAGCAGGGGGATGAGAAGGAACCTCTTTTATGTTTGTATCTCCACGCGTCGGGAGCTTGTCACTTCTGTGCATGTCTGAGGTTTCGTAGCTCCGCGGCTAGCTCCCCTCGAGTTTTAGGAAGATGAAGATGATGACTACGCCCCCATTCAGATGCCTTTACAGGGACTGGACGTACGTCCTGTTTGGCTAGGTGGTCCCAGCCCGCCCATCAGGTGTGCCAGGCAGAACCGAGCCCATTTTAAAGATCAGGAAACCACAGCCCAGAGAGTTAGCACCCAGCCCGGCCCTGGCAGAGGTGGGCTGCCCAGGACCCGCTGGCTCCTCCAGTTTCCACTCCCCAATCAACAGGGAGTCTTTGGGGACCAGGGGCAAGTCCCCGGACCATGTGCACAATGTGAAGTAGAAGAACAGTAGCTGGGGGCTGTCCAGCAACACCCGCCCCCAATAGGCGGGGGCACAGGTGCTGAGAGCTCGGGCCCCTTTTAGCCCTTGGTTCTGCAGTGGTTCAGCTGTGTGACCCGGTGCAAGGTGTCCACCCTCTCTGGGCTTTTATTTTCTCACCAGAGCCTGGCCACAGAGCTTGAGGGTGCCTGTCTGTGGCCCACTGTTCCCAGGTTGCCCGGGAGTCCAGGGGCTGGCTGGCTCCTTCCTTCCCCAGAAGGGGCAGGTTGGCTGCCAGCTTCCCGTGTGCATCCCCAGCCCATCAGCTGCACCCTGAATGCTGTCGCCTGGAGATTTCCAACCCTTTTCATCCCGTGACACACATGAGCTAATTACTCAAATTCCGCAGCACACCGAAAAATAGACTGCTCGCCGGCCTGACAGGGAAATAGATTTTTGATTCAGTCACACTGGACGGCTATTGTGGTGTTGGCTGTTGTCATTTTTTAAATTTATTTGGCAACCTAGGGGAAGAGAAGTCGGTGCCTCTGACTACGTGGTCAGGTATTTCATGTTTTAAAAATCCGGGCAGCGTACCTGTTGAAATGGCTGCTGTAATCCAGTACCTAGCATTCACAAGAAGACCTGCTCACCTTAGACCTGCTCACCTCTGCCTCAGACCCCAGAACCACTCCCCCCAGGGGATGGGGGTGGAAGCAGGTGGGGGTGAGCTGCCAACCATGAGATGAGGAGATGCAGGACAGCTGACAACTTTCCTGCCAGCACCCACGGGGCGGAGGTAATTGGCAGAGCTCCTCAGAGTGCATCAAAGAACAAACCAGAAGCCAAACCTGGCTCCTCCCTCTGCCGGGAAAGATTTCTTCCAGAGAGCGTTTCTTTGGTCTTTATAATGGCCAGGCCCGGCTACCGGGGTGCCAGAGAGCAGGCCTTGCTTCCCCAGAAAGGAGGATGAAAGGGATGCAGGAGCCCAGCAGTTTCCATGGAAACGGATCAGGTGGAGGGAGAAGAAGAGAGTCCAGAGGAAGCCAGAGGATGGGAACAGGACTTTTGAGTAAACTTGATCTGAAGCCTGAGAATCTGTGGACAAAATATCTTCCCCTTGTGCAAAGCACCTGGGGCAGCAGGAGAGCAACAGGAAGTAGAGGAACAGTAGCTGGGGGCTGTCCAGCAACACCCACCCCCAATAGGCGGGGGCACAGGTGCTGAGATCTCGGGCCCCTTTTAGCCCTTGGTTCTGCAGTGGTTCAGCAGTTCTGCCACGTGATGGCTGTGTGACCCCAGGCAAGGTGTCCACCCTCTCTGGGCTTTTATTTTCTCACTAGAGGCCCGGTGCATGGATTCGTGCACCAGTGGGGTTCCTTGGCCTGGTCCGTGGGGATCAGGCTGAAATTGGCTCTCTGACATCCCCTGAGGGCTCCCGGATTAGCAGAGGGCACAGGCCTGGTGGAGGGCCTCGAGTATGCATATAAGATCTTTCCGTCCTTCCCCCTCCCCTCTTCCCTCGGAGACTCATCAGTCTGTTCCCTGTTTCCAGGCCTGTGGTTTCCACTCCTGTGTTGAGCAGCTGCCTCCTGGTGGTCAGTGCCCTTCATAGCAACTGGTTGAGCGGTCAACCAGTTGGTGGGACACTTAGCATGCTACCCTTTGGTAGAGGATGAGGATGATTTTAGTAAATCACTTATACACGGTTTGTGTGCAGTAAGAGTGGTAATGGATGTAAAGGATGGCGTAGTGCCTGGAACATAAGCCCTCAAATGTTATTAAAGATCAGAAAACCGAAGGTGATGGATAGGCCTCATGCAATCAGAGTCACCCATCTCCCTGGACAACATGGTTGGTTCAGGGATAGGCAATGAGAGCTTGCATCCCAGGATATGGAGGAACTGCTGGGAGGGACTCCATCTCCATTTGCAGCCAGGTGGGTGTGCAGCTGTGAGGCCCGGGATAGCGAGTCTAGAGTGGCCCAGAGTGGAGACTGAGGATGAAGCTTGTTTTGCAAAAGGCAGGGCAGAGAGACTCAGAAATTGGGTTACATGTGACATCATGTGAACTGCTGGGTCAAGCGGAGCCTGAAGTATCTTGGGACTTTTGGTTATGTGACTGACAGGTAGCCATTGGTATTTAAGTTCATTTATGTTGGATTTTATGTTGGATTTTCTCTCATTTGCAACAGAAAGGCCTGCCCGATAACCCAAGAAGAGGGCATTGATCTCCTGTGAGGGGGACTTGGGAAGCTTTGGGGAAACGCTCCTCTCTCTTTTCCTCAGGGCGGTGGGGCCTCTCCTTTGCAGACTCCATCTCTGTTTGCACGGACCCCCCACCCCCTCCTCTCCCATCGGCAAGTGTCCTCCTGGCCGTGCCTTTTCGTGCCTGTCACAGCCACGCGCCCCAAAGTGTCCTCGAGTGTCATAGCTCCCACTTCCTCTAATGGTCTCGCCTCTCTGTTTCCCTATTCAAATGCCCAAGAGAAGAATCTGATTGGTTTAGCTAACCTTTCTATGTCAGACCTTTTTTTTTTTTTTTCTGAAAGAGTATTATTGGTGAAAATATATCTGCTCAACTTTGGTCTCTTAAAAACTTTTTATTTTTCAATGGCAGTTTACACTCAGTATTATTTTGTATTCGTTTCAGGTGCACAGCACAGTGGCTGCACAGTCACATTCTTTACAAAGCGTTCCCCTGATATGCCCAGGACCACCTGGCCCCGTGCATATACCACATTATTATACCCCGGGCTGTGCTTACATCCCACGATTGTTTCATAACTACCAACCTGTACTTCCCAGTCCTTTCACCCCATCCCCCAGCCCTGCTTCCCTCTGGCAACCACTCGTCTGTTCTCCTTATCTATGAGTCTGTTTCCATTTTGTTCATTTATTTCGTTCTTTAGATCCCACACATAAAGGAAATTGTATGGTATTTGTCTTTCTCTGACTGTGTATATCAGGCACCTAAATCATAGGTTGCTGCCCAGCTGCACATGGCACCCACCCTTGGACCCACTTGGCTATGGCTGGGGGCAGGGGTAGGCGGTGAGAGGAATGGGGTAAGGGGATGGGGTGGAAGACAGGGGGTGAGAGGGTTGGGG
>PVJN01028799.1:0-25461 GCA_004026805.1 Lasiurus borealis
GAACCATTTCCAGCTCAAGATGTTCTAAAAAGAATTCTTTCCTACAAAACCTCGTCTTCCTTTATGCCTCACCTCAGTTGTCTGAGGTAGAAAGCTTAGACTTATTCTGAATACCACTCTCTCCTTAACCCCATATCCAACCAGTCACCAAGTTTTGTTTATTCTAGATCATAAATACATTGTGATTCATTTTCTTATTCCCCATCTTGGGTCAAGCTTTCATGATCTCTTTCCTGAATTGATAAAACAAAAACAACATATTCCAATAGATCTCTCTACCTCTTCTATCTTCTCTCTACAATCTCATAATCATTGCCACAGTCTTATTTCTGAAACGTGAATCTGACACTCTCATTCCCTTGGTTTAATCCTTTTGTGGATCCCTTCAGATAAAGTTCAATTTTTAGAAATGAAATTTTAGAAAACAATATAATAATCTTATAAGTAGCTGCCTGATAATACATTTGAAAACCTAGATGAAATGTCTAGAAATGGCTCAACAGAATCGTTTCAATCTGGCTGTAGTCAAACCTATCGCAAACAAATTATCTAAAATATTGAAAAAGCTATACACACAGTTATTCATGGATTCCTATATTTGTTTTCTATTACTGTTGTAACCAATTACCCCAAATTTAATGCCTTAAAACAACACAGGGCCGAAACCGGTTTGGCTCAGTGGATAGAGCGTCGGCCTACAGACTGGAAGGTCCCAGGTTCGATTCCGGTCAAGGGCATGTATCCCGGTTGCGGGCACGTCCCCAGTAGGAGGCGTGCAGGAGGCGGCTGATCGATGTCTCTCTCTCATCGATGTTTCCAACTCTCTATCCCTCTCTCTTCCTCTCTGTAAGAAATCAATAAAATATATTAAAAAAAAAAAAAAACACAGGAAAAATGGAAAGATCCCTGGACTTACTAACTAGATTTATTTTTGTGTAGATGAGTGGTTTCTATCTGTTTAAGTTATGGGTCCGTTGGGTTTTCTGTTATTTGCAGCCACGTGCAACTGAACTGTTCAAAGTACCTCTGTAATTGAAATGGAGAAGACTTGGAGGAATTATTAGTGTAGATCGCAGAGAATTATAGTACATCACCCCCACCTACCACGCGCTCATTAATCTGCTTTTCCCATGATCAAAACAGTCATCACAAACACCATAATGAAAAAGACCCACATGAAGAATCGATCGATGACTTTCGCAACCTTCTTCCATTCACATCCCTTGGAGTTGGTGGCCCTGTGGTCTTTGAGGCACTTGGCAATGTATTGGACATTCTTCGTCAGCACTTGGGACCGCGCACAGCAATCGTCAGCATCCCGAGGGGTCTCGCCTTGGCGCCCCAAGTCATTCTTTAAGAGTTTGTCCATTTCCTTCTTTGCGGGAAGGTCTTTGCTCCTGTCTGTTTTCTGATTGGCCTCCGGAAGTTTGCCAGGAACCTTGGCGAGGTGGCCTTGCTCCATCTCGTGGCAGGAGCTGAGGCAACTCTCACCCACGTCGTAGACGAATAAGATCTTGGACATGTATTTCAGTATAACCACCCTGGCCCAGTGTGGCACCGGCCAGGCATCAGCCCCACAGAAGTGGATATTCATCACCATAATGGTCAAGGCAGAGGAGGCCGTGATCAAGGCCATCGTGGCTATGTAGTATTTGCCTGAAAAATATCCAACAACCGAGTCAGCTTAAAACTGTCCTCATGTTTGGCTCAAAAAACACCTTTCCTAAGGAGGCTAAATAGACTAATGAGTACTAGTATAGACATTTGAGTCAAACTTCTTGCATGGAAATCCAAGTTCTGTCACTTACATAGACGGGTGGCCTACAACAAGTTACATAATGCTGCTAAGCCTGAGCTGCTTTCTTTGCAAAATGAATATAATACTAGTATCTAACTCATAGGAATATAATGAAGCTTAATTGAGGTGGCTCAGACAAAATCCTCAAAACTGCCCCGTATACCTACTTAAAAGGTTTGTACCATATTTTCTGGCATATAAAATGACCCTAACTTTTCCAGTTAAAATATGGAGTTTGGGATATACTCGCCCTATAAGATGACCCCCGACTTTTGAGAAGATTTCCCTGGTTTAAAAAGTTGTCTTATACGCCGGAAAATACGGTAAATGTTTGCTGACATCATGATGTGAAAAATGTTCACTTTCAACAAACAATTAACGATTTCAGCCAGTTCTCCAAATTGTCACATTGTCTAATGTGAAAGCTCATTACTATTGAATAAGAAGAGACACTGTGTCTTTATCTTTTTAACATGTGATTACATAATAAAGTGAATAATCCTGAAGAAAATGAAGGAAGGAAACAAAGATATGGGTAAAAAATTATAAAATATAGAAAAAAAATCCAAGAAAACAAATAAAATTGAAAGGGAGTTATTTTTAAAAATAATGCAATTGGCCGAGACCTGTTTGGCTCAGTGGATAGAGCGTCAGCTTGCAGACTGAAAGGTCCCAGGTTCGATTCTGGTCGGGGGCATGTACCTTGCTTGCAGGCACATCCCCACTGTGGGGCGTTGCAGGAGGCGGCTGATCGGTCTCTCTCTCATCGATGTTTCTGACTTTCTATCTCTCTCCCTTCCTCTCTGTAAAAAATCAATAAAATATATTTAAAATAAATAAATAATGCAATTGATAAACTTATGGTAAGACCACACATAAAATAGAGGCAGGTGATAGTGGGGAGAGAGAGAGAGGATGCAAAAGAGGAAATAAGAGAATCAAAATTGAGAAAACAATATAATAATCTTATAAATAGCTTCATGATACTACATTTGAAAACCTAGATCAAATTTCTAGAAATATATCAGATGTTAAATGTAGTATAAGAAGAAAGAACACTTGATTAGAAGTGGAATTAATCAAATATATCTACCCCCTAAATACTCTAGGGCCAAAAGATTTTGTAGGTGAGTTTTTCCAAGCTTTTAAGGGACAGATAATTCATTTTATTCAAGTTGTTCCAGAAACAGAAAAAGAGGGAAAACTTGTGATGTGAAAAAAGAGTCACTCTTTACTCAGAACTTATCATATGCCAGGTTCTGAACTAAGCAATGACACATGATTTACATGAATGTTGCCAATAAGGTAGCAGAGACTCAAGATGAAATAACTTGTCAAAGACTGATCAAGGAATGAACGGTAACATCAGAGTTCAAATATAGATTTTCTTTGACTTCAAAAAATCAAGGCCTTACATTCAAAATCACACCCAGAAGGCTTGTTACAAAAAGAGACCAGCCCTCATCCCCGTGGCCTCTAATTCATTAGGTCGAGGGTAGGCCCTGAGAATTTGCATTTCTAAAAAAGATGCTGATGCTGTGGGTCTGGGGACCATTCTTTGAGAACCACCGGTCTAAACTATATCGCCTCTCAACCTTTTTTGGGGGTCAGTCTGGAGACCACAAGGCCAGTTTTGTTTCCAACAGCCACGCCTGTCTTCAAAGATGCCAACGGAAGACACCACACGAAGTATGTGGCAGCCTGTGTTGGGTGTAAAGCTGACCACATCGTTATAAGTTTAAAGGCATACATATCGCCACAGTCGCTACCAAGCTGGGCTCCACGTGTAGGACACTTGAACTCACCTATCAGAGGGACGCTTTCGGAGGCCGGCATGATCTCTGCCACCATGAGCTGAAATACAGTCATGGCCAGCAGGATGGTCACTCCCAGGGAGACCTTCTCCCCAGAGGCTGCTGGGAGATAAAAACTCAAGGGAGCCAGGAAAGAGATGAGGATGCAGGGGACGAGGAGGTTGACGATATAGAAGGAGTACCTCCTCTTCAGAAGGAGAGTGAACGTCACATCGGGGTACGGCTCCGAGCAGCAGCCGTAGGAGATGACGTTCTTCACGGCAGGCATGCCCTGGACCTTCCACTCCACATCCTCAATGAAGTCGGAGAGGTCTCCGCTGTCCAGGGCGTTGAATATGTCCACCTGGTTGCCGTTGTAGGTCCAGGAACCAAAGGTCAGTTTGCACTTCTGGCTGTCAAAGGGGAAGTAGGTGACGTCCACCACGCAGGAGCTTTTGGTGATGGCCGGCGCATCCCAGGTGATCAGTCCGTCGTACCGCAGGACCACGTTGGTGTTCATGGGCTCGGAAGATTCGACGTCAGCCCTGGAAGTTAGAGGAAAGAAATTAAAGCGGCTTCCTGGAGGAACTCACCGACTTCCTATTCCAGACAGCTCACCACGCTGTGTCCATCGCTCTAATGCCTTTGGCGACGGGTCACCATTCTCCCTATTACTTTGGCATGAGAATCTGAAACCAACTCTGATTTCCTCTTTTCCTCCATCTCCTGTGACGAGTGAGGGGCAGGTTGTCTTGGGCTCTTCCTTAAAAGCATCTCTGCTTTATGTCCCTTCCTCTCTATTTCCAATGCCACCCTGCTGGTCCAGGTATAATGACTTATAAATCCAGACACAATGTAAACCTGTCAAAGCTAAAATCTGAAAGGGAGGTTGTGCTTACCCGATTTTCTTAACTTTAGGCACAAGAATACTAAGGCAACTTTCCGTTGCTGTTGGAAAAGTTTTACATGTGTAGTAGAACTTTTGGAAAACATGGAAAAAAATTAAGATATAATAATTTATTCTGGATAAATGTGCTTTTTGCTTGTGTCAACATTTATGCCTGGCATTTTGGGGTACAGACTTTTTATTTTCCTTTAGGGGATAACTCTTTCTCCACCACTATTGCAAGGCATATTGACTGTTGCTCAAGTTATAGTAGGGATTATGACCATCTGTCCAGGGACAGACAGCCAACGATAACTCTATAGAAAGGCAGCATATTCTGACTTCACTTTCTTTTCTCCCTTTAATGGCCTACTGGCGCTCCCCAGAAGTCAGAGGGATGAGTTTAAAGGCATTCCTATTTATTTACTTCAAAATTAACATCTCATTGTTTTATCTCCCTGATTTCTCTGATCATGTTTTATAGCGTAAAACTTGCAGTGGTTTCTTATTGTCCACCAAATACTCCCAAACCTCCTTAGTTTAGTGTCCCAGATGTTCCATGATCTACTCCCATTCCATTTTCCAGCCTGATGTCTCCCATGGTCTCCTTCACTCACATTCCTCCAACCAAGGCTGAAACCCTAACTCATCCTGTGAGTTTCCCTCCTTTACTCAAACGCTTTTTTCTATCTATAATATTTTGCATGAATAAATCTAATACATTGTGCAAGACCCACCTCTTAAAACACTATTCATGTCAACTGTAATTGATAAATAAAATTTTAAAATAAATTTTAAAAAAGACTCACCTCCTACTAAAAGCCTTCCTTGCCTCTCTCCTGTCAGATGAAATGTCCATTGTTTGGAATATATATATATATATATATGTAATTGATTTCAGAGAAGAAGGAAGATAGAGATAGAAACATCAATGATGAAAGAGTCATTGATTGGCTGCTTCCTGCATGCACCCCCCCCCACCCCCACCCCACTGGGGATTGAGCCTGCATGTGCCCTGACATGAAATGGAACCGTGACCTCCTGGATCATAGGTTGACTCTCAACTACGGATCCACACCAGCCAGGCTGAGTTTTAAAATCCCAGTTTGTTCTTCAACACACTACAGAATGCCTGGCATAGAAGGAAGATTTGACAAAGAGAGGTAGGTAAACGGGTTTCTTGAATTATTGAGGCCCATTCTCCTTTAGAAAGTGTCATGACATCATAGAAATGTCACCAAGAGACTTTGGTGCAAAACCTGGTTCAGGTTTTATAAGCTGGAGCAAGTTACATCTCACCTATAAGAGAAAGAAGTATAATACTTTAAAGTTTCTTTTTAAACATTATATTAAGTAAGTAAATTATATGTATTCATTTCTATTGCGATTGTAACAAATTTCCATAAACCTAGTATCTTAAAACAATACAAATTTAACCTCTCTATAGTTCTTAGAGGTCAGAAATCCTAAAATCAAGATGCAGACAAGGCTGCATTACTGTGGAGGCTCTGAAGGACCGTCCATTTCCTCGTCTTTTCCGGCTCCCAGAGACAGCCTGCATGGCACGGAGCAGGGATCCTTCCGTCTGTCCTCTGCTTCCTTCACGGCATCTCCTACTCTGACCCTCCGGCCCCTCTTTTATAAGAATTTCTGTTTACATTGGGCCCAGCTGGGTCCTCTCTCAAAGCCTTCCTGTAATCACACCTGCCACGTCCCCTTTGCCTGCTAAGGTAACATATCCACAGGTTTCTGGGATTAGGGTGTGATCGGTTATGATGTGGACATTCTGGGGGGCAGTTATTCTGTCTACCGCCCTTTGTAAAGCCCCAACTCTGCCTGACCCAAAGTCTGTGTCCAATATAGGTTACTTTCTCCTCTTCCTCTTCCCTGTGTTTCTAACTGGGCTCTCCATGGTCTCAACCAGAATATGAAAAATTACAGGGACCAGCTTTCACAAGGGAGGTTGACAGACAGGATGACCCTGAGGATATGCCGTTTGTTTCCCTGTTTTCTGCCCTTCCCCCAGCCCCTTCGTGCCCTCCAGGCAGCCCCCTCATCCCCTGCTGGAGCTGCTCAAAGACCGAGCCGATCTTAGGCAACTTGCACTTGTGCACACAGGTTTTTCCCGGTGGAGGCTGGGAGACTCCCACCCTGAACTGGAGGAGTGGGCTGGTGAAGGAGACAGTTCTTTCAGTCACCAGAATGTCTGGACCCGCAGCACGGACTTGTCTGTTCACTCAATCCCACAATCCATCCCCCCAGAGTGGCTCTTTTATGGGGCACCCGTAAGGTGTCCCCTGGCAGGCTGAGCTCTCTGAGGAGAGATCCCCTGAGCTGCCCCGCCCACTCGTCTTGTTTTGAGCCCCAGCGGGGCCTTTCCCAGCCCATAGAAACGTGAGTTCCAGAATGAAAAAGAGATCGAAGCTCCTTTGACAATAGATGGAGCAACTGAGCCCGAATTGTGACAGAACAAGCTGGCTCCTTCTCAAAATGTGGGCCAGGGGCCGGCAGCCCTGACATCGCTCTGGAGCTTATGAAAACGCAGAATAAAAAACTCTGCCCTGGACCTGCTGAATCAGAATCTGTAGTTTGATACGCTCCTCGGGTGATTCGTGTTCGAGAAACATAAGCCTTCCCTACATTTACTCAAGGCCCCTTGCTCTGACATCAGCCAGCGGGTGACTTGATAACCGCGTTCATCCTCCTCTCCATTCAAAGTCCAAAATCCATAGACCAGCTTCCAGCTGGTCCATCCCGATTTAATCTTAGTTGCATCACCGTCATTGAAACGTGACCTTGGAGAAGGGAACACCACTATCATGTGTTGAATTGTGTCCCTCCCGATATTCCTATGTTGAAATCCGAGCCCTCGGCACCTCGGAATGTGTGTGGCCTTATTCAGAACAGAGTCATCACAGATGTAATTAGTTAAGATGAGGTCCAGTACGGTGGATACTTAATCCAGCACCGCTGGTGCCCTTATAAAAGGAAACTTGTGTGCCTGGCCTCTGTGGCTCAGTTGGTTGAGCATTGGCTCAGGCACCGAGAGGTCACTGTTTGATTCTCAGTCAGGGCACATGCCTGGGTTGCTGGTTCCGTCCCCAGTGTTTCTCTCTCATCGATGTTTCTGTCTTTCTCTCCCTCTGATATCCACTAAAGAAGAAAATATATCGAAAGGGAACATGTGACCCAGACAGTAGAGAGAAAATGTCACGGGAAGAAAACGCCATGTGACCCAGACAGGACAGAGAAAATGCCATCTTCGCGGGAAGATGAAGCAGAGATCGGGTGATGTTTCTGTACATCAAAGAACAAAGACTACTACCAACCACTAGAGGTCAGCGGAGAGATTCTGCCACGTGACCCTCAGAAGGAACCAACCTGGCTGGCACCTTACCGGATCATGCCCTTCTAGTCTCCAGAACTGTGAGCTAACACGTTTCTATTGTTTACGTCCCCGCCCCCCGTTTGAGAAATTTTGTTTCCGTAGCCCTAGACAATGAATACAGCCCTTATACAGTTCTTACCTGAAAAGGGGAATGTAGCTCCAAGCTTTTATGAACTATCATCTAAGATTTTTTTTATGACCATAATTTTAGGGCCTAGGAACAGAAATTGACACTTGTACATGATTTGTTTTTGTTTTGTTTTTAAATGATAGAACATCTTTTCTTAATTGATTTCAGAGAGTTAGGGGGAGGGGGAGAGAGAGAGAGAGAAACATCAATGATGAAGGAGAATATTGATCCGCTGCCTCCTGCATGCCCCACCCAGGGGATGCAGCCCTCCCCCCACACCGGGCATATGTCCTGACCGGAAACTGAACCGATGATGGCCTCTTGGTTCCGGGCTCGATGCTCAACCACGGAGTTTCACAGTGGCCAGGTGACTTACACATGTTTTAAATATCCCTTCTTCGTTGTGTTTAAATACAATGACATCAGCGAGTGCATTCCCGAGGAAGCGCTGATTCGCACTCACTTGTTGTACAGGGCGATGTCCGGCCTCCACACCATGTTGCTGGGGATCCTGATGGAGTCCAGCCCGTCGTACTGGTCGCGATCCCACGTGAGGTAGGCGTCGTACCAGGTTTGGCGGATCCACAGGTAGGCCGTCAGAATCTGGTTCCTCTCGTCCTGCACAAGTGACCCAGATGTAACTGTGTCCGGCGGACACCTCGGCGGGCGCCCTCCATCCCTAGAACACTGGTTGTTCACGCGGAATCCCGGGAGAACTGCTCTATTTTCAGTAAGTGAGGGCTCTCTCAGGCTAGCCCCTGGCTGGACTGCCAAGGCCAGATTTTTTTCTGCTTTATTTAGTGTTTGGAATGTTAAGTGGGCAAATATTTAAGACATCAGATTTTTTGCATGAATCCCACTGCCCAATTTTCTCCAAAAAATAAAAATAATAATAATAATAATAATAATAATTATCAGGTGATTCATTTGAATGAGAAAGTCAGGAAATATTTACAAGGGACAGAAGAAGCATCAAGATTTGTAGCTTTGTGTAATTGAGCACGTATAAGCAGTCAATAAGGGTCGGCATCTTAAAACATTACTTCCGTGTGTGTTTTTTTTAATTGGAATCCAATGCACGTAACATACAACTCACCACTTTAACCACTTTCAAAGGAGATCTTCGTTTTAACCATCCGGCGGCTTCCAGAATATTTGCCGTGCTACGCACCCATCACCACTATCTAATTCCAGAACCTTAGAGGAAACCCTAAGGCTGTTAAGCAGACACTCCCTACTCCCCTGTCCTTCTCATCGCCCCTGGCAACCGACACTCCGCTCTGTCTCCGAGGGTTTGCCTCTTTCGGACCTTTCATAGAAATGCAGTCATGCAACAAGTAACACCGTCTTTCTTCAGATGATCTAAGACTATTGCTGTCAATGGCCGGGTAACAATTAGCAAAATTCATTTTGTAGAATGCTTCCTTCCCCTGGGGCCTCCCCCCGTGTCTTCGAAGACTCACCGCTTTGTGTACTCACCATGTCCTTAATCTGGGAAAGGGTAACCTGCAGGGTGACATTCAGGACCTCGTCTGTGTCCTTTACTGGACGAAGAGCGTTGGAATAATTCTCAAAGAGGTCATAAAACAGCTTCTGAGCGTATTTCCCATCTGCGGCTCCTACGGCTGCTCAGAGAGAGGGGCCTGGTCAGCACTCAGCGCTGAGGCCAAGAAGGACAGAGGAGGACTGGACCTGGGGACCACCCAGCTTTAGCTAGGGTCAAGGTTTGGAGGATGAAGCTTTTTTTTTTCTACCTTGCACCATGGGGAGGGGGGGGTCCAGCGCCAGTCAGGAAGAAGCCCGGGACACTTCCCTACAGCGAGGTCCTGGGTTCTGTGTCCTGGCCCACCCCGTCCCTCCCACCAAAGAAGTGGCCCCAGAGGAGCAGAGGTGGGTACCCCACCCACCCACCAGCCTCTTACCTCTCAGGCTGGAGGCAGCCAAGCAAATCCAGCAAAGGGAGAGGCAGGACCGGAGCCAGTTCATCTTTCCTCCGAGCCTCTGTAAAGCCCCAGCCAGACAGCGCGGGCTCCTGCTTTCCCCCGTGCGTGGGGAGTGTCTGGCCACAGCTCTGAGGCGTCTGCGCAGCGGATGGAGGGATGGAGCGCTCAGGTTTGCACACTGCACGGCGGGCGCCTACACCCTGAGAGCCCTCCTCCCCTCTGGTAACCCGAGAGGGGCAGTGCCCACAGCTGAAATGCCAGGCGAGTCTCAGGGGAGGGCTGAGAGGGCCATCCCACCCTCCACAGACCACACTCTCAGGGGAAGGGATTCCATCTTAACAGACGGGGTGCTTGCTACCCCTGCAGCAGGTGGTCTCAGCCTGTGTCTGGGGCTAAGGGGAGCGGAGCAGACCCAGCCACGGGCAGCCCTCTGGAAAGGTCACGTGCGCTCTGAGCAGCACCTAGAGATGGGAAGGGCAGCAGTTCCACGATCTGCAGGACAGATCCGATTTCCTTTCTGCCTTCTGCTTCTCCCCCCCCCCCCTGCCTCGTTGTCCCCTGGAGCACGGCTCTCAGGGGGTATGTGTGAGCTTATGTGCGAGGGGGTGGTGGGCAGGAGAAGCAGCAGATTGGGCTGTGGTCCTGGGGTGGACGACCAGCCCAAACCCTTCCTCGCTCTGTGATCCCGAGCCTTCCCGAGGCAGACACGGGGGACCTACCATGTGCTCTGTCTCCCAGCTTCCAGGATGCTGCATGGGAAAGCACTGCCTTCGGATCAGCCTGGCAGATGCAGAATTTCCATATTTCCCAGGTCCCCCCGGATTGGCTAGCTCTGAAAAACAATGGCTCAGGGGCTACGAAACACATTGGCGGGAGAGGGACCCATAAGCAATGATGCTGTTGCCAAGGGTGATCTATCCCTTCGCATTGAATGTTGCTTCGTGTAATTTTACAGCCTTTTCTCATCTGTGATCTGATTGTGCTCCCACAAAAAAGAATGTCGATGTTCAATCACCATGCTTGCGCCTGCCTGGGAAAGCTGCCTTAAAACCCAAATTAGGATCTTTCCATCCGTGGTTGCCTGGAATCAAAGCAAGGAAACTGGGTATAACCTCGCTCCTCAGGTGACAGCCGGCCGATGAGTCATCCTGTCCCTCTTCAGGAATACAGCCTCCGAATGGAGCCGACGAGCTGTCAGCTAAATGTGTTTTTAATTGCCTGGGCCCTGGTGTTCAATGTGAAGACATTATTTTCCTGACGCCCTCGTCTGACTCACCCGTCAAATGACACAATTGCTTATGCCCACGCTCAGCAGACCTCCGCTCTGCAGTCTCAGGGGCTGGAGGCCCTGTTGAAATGGAATTGACCCTCTCCTTCTCACATGAGAAACTGAGGCCCAAAGGTGCCCAGTCACTAGCTCTTCCTGAGCCTCCAACGAGAGAGAGAGAGAGAGAGAGAGAGAGAGAGAGAGAGAGAGAGAGAACCTATAATGTGACCCCATATAGTTTGCAAGACACTAATGGAAGAAGAAAGCCGTGGAATTTACTATTTAGAGTTTAATAAGGCTTCTAAAAAGCAGGCAGCGAGGCTTTAGACTGATTTTCTAAAATGTGGGGCTCAGACAACCAAAAGAATGTGAATAAATGTCAGCCACCCAGAAACGTGGAGCCTCCTGAGTACCCCCCATGTCCTGAGCACCCACGAATGTAGGGACTGGTCCTAGGTACTGGCATGTTAATTCAGGCTCACAGAGCCCTGACCTCTTCCCGTTCGGAAGTTCATGATCCTCATTCCAGCATCTGCCTGTCCTCAGCTCCCAGGCAGAGCTTCTGAACAGCCTCTGACCTCAAAACCACCCGCCGAGGGAGTGTGCTCTGGCCAGAAACTAGAGATGCGCAATTCAGAGAAATTTCTAGAGAGCACGATAATCCTTTCAACCCCTGCACCATTTACTGCCACGGTAAAACAGCCCGGCCATTTCAGATTTGCAGGGAGCCAAATCCTCCTCCCCTGTGGACCCATTGGCACTTATCTATTGCCAGATATGAGATTGAGGTATTAGAGACCTTTCGTAACTTCTTAATATTTTTAAACGCCACTTTTATTGCACAAGCAATGCCTGTCTCGTGCAGGAATATTAGAAAGTATAAAAAGCGCAGTGCAGGAAAAGAAAGGTCACCCGGAAGGGTCCCACCCGGCCGAGGAACAGGGGTTTTACGTGGCAGCCGTCTTTTGAAAATGCTCATGGGCTGTGTTGCCGTGTCCTTGGGATCTGGAGGCGCACAGACCATGAGCGGATCTCTGTCTTGCTCCATCATGAGCACATGGAAGTGCTGAGGATGTTTTCTCCTGCTCTCCTGGGACTGGACTGTAGCTCCTACGAGGTCTACCTTGAATGGTCTCCCATCCTCTCCTGCCCTTCTCCCCTCCCCTCAGAGTCCCTGCTCCACCCTTTTGGGCTGAAGCTGCTGAGAACCCTTGGCCCATTGGGATCATGCCTCCTGGAACACCAATGGATCCCCTCAGGAGAGATTCCTCTGCCCCACAAAAAATCTTGGTGAATTCTTCTGCTAAAAGGCCCTCTCCCAGGAGCAGAGGGGAAAGGGTGAAGACAAAGGGGTGAAGAGGACACATACCTTCATTCTGCTACCTGTATTTTTTTTTTAACAAAACTTGCAAAACTCACCGAGACCGGTTTGGCTCAGTGGATAGAGCATCGGCTTGCAGACTTGAAAGGTCCCAGGTTCGATTCCGGTCGGGGGCATGTACCTTGTTTGCGGGCACATCTCCACTGTGGGGCGTGCAGGAGGCGGCTGATTGATGTCTCTCTCATCGATGTTTCTAACTCTCTATCCCTCTCCCTTCCTCTCTGTAAAAAAATCAATAAAATATATTAAAAAAAAAACTTGCAAAACTCAAACATCCTATCTAATAAAGAGGGAATATGCTAATTGACCCTTGCACCATCACAAAGATGGCAGAGCACACAGCCAATATGGAGGGAATATGCTAATGACTGCCACATCCTCAAAGATGGTGGCACCCACAGCCAATAAGGAGAGACTATGCTAATGACTGCCACACCCTCAAAGATGGCGGCACCCACAGCCAAAAGATGGTGGCACCCAGTCTCCTCAGCCCCACAGGGGCGGCAGGCGTGCAGAGTCCCCCAGTTCCTTCAACCCCCCAGCCACCTAGGGCTAGCCTAAGGCACAAGCAAGCCTAACATGGCAGCTGCCCAGCCAGCCAGGGCCACCCAAGGCTCAGGTAACCAGGGCTGGCTGAGGCTTGCACTGCCGGCAGTGGCAGCAGCAGAGGTGTGATGGGGCTTTGCCTTCCCCTGATCGCCAGGTCACCTCCTGCCCCTGAGGGCTCCTGGACTGTGAGAAGAGACAGGCTGGGCTGAGGGATGCCCCCCTCCATTGCATGAATTTTCATGCACTAGGTCTCTAATAATGTTTTATAAAGAACCACCCCCCATCCAAAAAAAAAGATGGCATGAATATTTTCTCCATTTCATTAAATCTAGAATCAGAATATGTTTAACCCATAAACAACTCTTCCCTCGTTATACGGATGGGAAAACTGAGGCTCAGAGAGCACGTAGATGGGAAAGAATTCTGATTCCATCCAGAACCAAGTCAGAGACGCTCAGTGTTCCCCAGAGGAGCCTGAGTTCTTGGCGGAGGGGGACTGGCCTAGGTGCTCAGAGCTGGGACACCTGCTCCCACTGCTTCCCAGCTCACAGAAATCTCTAGCCTCGGGGCCTGAGGACCTCTTCACCGCTGCTTTCTAAATTGGCTGGATTCACACTGGGCATGTGCCTCGAAATTAAAAAGTTAAAGTTTCTTTGAAGGAATAGTCCCCCGATTTTTTCGCCAGGCACCTGAGTTTGGGATAAGGACTGGTATCTGGATGCCAAGTCATGCCCAAAGGACTACCCATTAAGGCAGAATTTTCCTTCTCTGTTTTCACCAAGAAAACCAGAATAATGTTGCATTTATTAATAAAGCATAAACTTCGGAGTCAGACTGCTTGGATTCAAGCCCACCTGCCACTCACTAGCTGCGGAACTTTGGGCAGATCCCTTAACCTCTCAGTTTCTTTATGTGTAAAATGGGGACAATTATAACAGTGAAAGCCTCTTAGGGTTGTTTTGAGAACTGAATAAGCACAGGCTCCCCGGAGCCCATACCACATTGCTCGGAGTAAAACCCAAATCCTACCCACAGCTACAAGGCCCCGGACATGCTGACTCTAAGACTCTCCTCTGGTTCACTGCATCCCAGCCACACTGGCCTCCTCGCATTCCACAAGCACACTAGACCACTGCTGCCCCTGGCCTTCGCTCTTTCCGTTCCCTCTGCCAGGGGGCCCTTGGCCATCTCCTGTTGGGTCCCCCTCTCTCTTCCTTCTTGGTTCAGCTCAGATGCCATCTTTCTTGCTGACCCCACATAAAGTAACTCCTCACTCCCTCTGTCCACCTTCCCTGCTCCACCTTCTCATCGCACTTAGGGCCAGCTGATGTATATGCACGTGAGGGCCCTTACTTGCTGATTGTCTAATCTCTCTATGGAAATTCAGCTCCATGAGAATGGGAACTTGGCATTGTTCCCGGCTATACTCTCAGATAGAGAGAAGATATTTATTGGTTGAATAAATGAGTCATACCCAATGGGGGCAGGGGTTGGGGGAATCTAAGAAATCAAAAAGTGGGGAAAGACGAAACCGGTTTGGCTCAGTGGATAGAACGTCGGCCTGCTGACTGAAAGGTCCCGGGTTCGATTCCGGTCAGGGCATGTATCCTGGTTGTGGGCACATCCCCAGTAGGGGGCGTGCAGGAGGCGACTGATCAATGTCTCTCTCTCATTGATGTTTCTAACTCTCTATCCCTCTTCCTTCCTCTCTGTAAAAATCAATAAAATATATATATTTTTAAAAGTGGGGAAAATCTAGCTTTCAGACAAAAGAAGGTAGAATATATTTCCTCGGATTTATAAGCTTACCAGGATCTTTTTTTAGCACTCATGGCTGGGGTGATTTTTATAGCCTCATCTTGCTAATCTACTGCTGTATCTATTTTCACCTAGGTCAAAGCAAAATTCCTTGAGAACATGGGTCATAATTTCTACTTCTCCATATGTAGCCTTGTGTTTTCTTCACAGTCCTAGCTGTAGGGGAACAAGCACCAAGATCAATTAGCAGCACTTGCCATGGCTGAGGAAGGAGGGTGTGGAGGCATCTCCCCATGTCTCTGCTGACCCAACGCAACAGAAAGAACAGAGAGACGCAGGAGTTGTCCCGTGGCCCAGGTTCAAGTCCTGGAACCACCACTCAGTAGTTGTGTGAGCTAGAGCAATCACAAGATTTCTGCAGGTTTCCATTAAGGGTGTTATGAGGATGAGAGAGAAAATGCAAAGTGCCAAGCACGTACTTGGCATATAGCAGGCTCTCAACTGAACCACGTGGGCTCCAGTGGCCAGCAAAACCCCCGTCGGTAAAAAGAGACTCACCTGTTGCCGACCGAAGAGCCAAGCTCATGCGGAGTCATGAGCCGGTGGTAAGGGAGATGCCGTTTTCTGGGTCAGAAGAACCGCTGATACATGATACGGGGTATCCGATGTGTGCAGGTGAGTGATCCTGGGACCGTGGCGGGCTCTGGTGTCTGTGCCTCGTCAGAGGGTACACCCACTCTCCCTGGAAACTCCCAGGGGAATGAATGTATGTGAACGCCGCCAATGCTTACACAGTGGCTCAGGTGAGTACCTCCTGGCTTCCTCTTATTTCTGGGTTCTCTCTTCACCCTGAGCTGAGGAGCCCCCATCTATGAGATCCTTTTGGCCTCTTTCTTAAGCCACTTGCTTCTTCTTTTTTTTTTTATTGTGTTACATGTATACATATCTCCTCATTGCCCCCCTCCCTCACAGGCATACCCCAACCCCCCAGTGTCTATGTTCATTGGTTATGCTTATCTGCATGCATATAAGTCCTTTGACTGATCTCTTATCTACCCCACCTATCCTTAATCTTCCTGCTATAATATCACAGCCTGTTTGATGCTTTTCTGCCTCTGTATCTATATCTACTTGCCTCTTAAAGCTGTTCTGAAATTGTCCTTTGTTCTTGAGTTCCTGATCCTTCCTAACCCCAACTGTTCTCACCCCACTGGCTTTCCTTCCTTTTTCACAGCCACTTGTGGGACTACCATTGCACAACATTTCCCTGCTGTTTGATTGACAAGCCTGTAGACTCAGGGAGGAGGCTGGTGGGGACCCTCTTATGTTCACAAAGGTTAAACGTCCGGGTTCCTGATCCTCATAAAGAGGAACGGGGAGACTCAGAGGGAGCATCACACAGACCAAACGCACACCCTCCCAGGTTCTTTTGAAAGTATATACCAGCTACTGGCATCTCCCACCCATGTCCCCCACCCCGAGAAGGGGCATGTCCCCTAGTCTCAGATCCTCACCTTTCCCGCCCCATCTCCTGCCCTCATCCTGGTAAATGGGAACTGAAGGGACGTGTTAAAACAGGAAAGAAATGAAAGGGGTTTTCTCTCCAGAGCATCGCCCTCCTCCACCTCCCATTCCCCCTGGTCCTCAGTGTCTGAGTCTCAGTGTCAGTAAGCATGTTTGGGAGGAAGGAGGGTCCTGAAAAGCAGGAGAACCCCAACATTTCATTCCCAATGCTTCCCCTCAAGGCCACATTTAAATGTTCTATTCTCTATTTTTCTTTTTACCTATCCTTGCCATTGACCTAGAACAGTGGTCGGCAAACTCATTAGTCAACAGAGTAGTGGCAAACGGTGGCTGGAGAGCCGCATGTGTCTCGAGAGCCGCAGTTTGCAGACCACTGACCTGGACTCCTTACACTTGAATCGGAGAGGAGACTGAGAGAGCCATAGCAAGGACAAGGGAAACCGTAGGTGGGTGTGTGTATGTGGGGGTGCGGGGGAGGGGGCGGGAGGGGAGACACACATTCACTGACCATGAATGAGCCAGGTGAGGCGCTAGGCCATTGGCTACATTTGCTTCTTCCAGTGCCTCCTAGAGCCTGAGATAAAAGGGAAAATCAGTAATACTGGTCCTGTGTTCACAGTTTTGATGTTTTTGTTTATCATACATTTTTGCACGGATTTTGTTTTTTTAAAATAGTGCATTACATGCTGTCTATATTCATCACTGCGAAGTTTGGCCCTTCCTTATGCTTGCGCTTGCCTCACCCTAGTCCTGGCCCTGGTTAGATTGAGCCCAGCAGATGTTGCTGGTCACCTGGTTGATGGTTTCTTTAGGGAAGAGAGGCTGGAGGCTATAAAAATAATCTAAAGGAATCAAAGTCTATTTTTTTTAAATACACAATTTCAGTCCTACGAAAATAAATGTCAGAAAGAATGAAATTCTCAACCACAAACATAAACCAAATTGCAGACATCATTGCCATCTTGTATTTTCTAACAAAGGTGGGCATTTCACCTTACCAGCCACCAGGTGTCTCTGTAAACTCCCCGCAGGCCCCGCACAGGATGCTGAGGGTGACGTCATAAGTGAAATCTGGTTTGTCACCAGCTCTAAAGAGATGGCACACAGAAACAATTTAAAATGTAACAGGCTCCACCACCAAACACTTCAGAGATCCATCCATTTATTCAGGATTTCTGGCTAATAGCTAAATGCTTATTATCATAGCTCTTCACCTATCTCTGAGATAGGTTATTAGAGTCAGTCAGTCAATCTATTTTCTAGAATATTCCTGTATTATTCTGAGATGGCACACAAAAACAATCTGAAATGTAACAGGCTCCACTACCAAACACTTCAGAGATCCATCCATTTATTCAGGATTTCTGGCTAATAGCTAAATGCTTATTATCATAGCTCTTCACCCATCTCTGAGATAGGTTATTAGAGTCAGTTTTGTCCATCTGTTTTCTAGAATATTCCTGTATTATTCTTTCCTCATCCGTGAGCCAGATTAATCTCTAACAGAGCACAGCCCTGCAAGACGCAAACAAAGCATCCCAGGAGCATCTCAGAGGAACCATCTTCACCCAGTTTGATCGCTCTACTCCTTCAGGGCAAGGAATTAAACAAACAAACAAACAACCTCATGAAGAGCTATGGTTCAAGGTCCAGAAAACAAAGTGGTAGAAAAGCTGTCTCATTCCATCAAGTAAGTTTACTTAGTTGTGTTCTCCACCCCTCCCTTGGCGCCACCTCACCCTACCCTCAAAGGGAAGTGTTAACGGTGAACAGACTACTTCCTCTGACCTTATTTTTTTTCTTCTGCGTTTATTCTCCGAACCAGCCCCTTTCATTCAACACCCCAGAAGGACCATAGATACTTCCTCCAAGGGTCTGGGAAAGTGACTCTTGTGGGAAACCTCTGTGATGATGCTTCTTGACTTTCCCCAGCTTGTCCAAGAGCACTCGCTCTTCACCTTTCAATGACTACTAACCGGGGTCACAACGGGGACAATGGTTAGCGCCCATTGAGTGCTCAACACGAGCTCGTCAGGGTAATAAGGGGACCTGACAAATGTGACGTCCTTAAAGGGTCTTTGCTCTGGGTTTCCATAACCGTCAAGCTCCCATGGTTTTCTCCTCGCTTTCTGGGCAATTCCTCCTCATCTGCCCCCTTCCCACATTGGATTCCTCACTTTCAGTCCCAGGCCCTCTTCTCTTGGTCTATGTAGCAAAAAATTCTTGGCAGTTAAAGTCTCAAACTCACATGAAAAAAAAAAATGCTCAACGCCATTCGTCACCAGAGAAATGCTAATTAAATGAGGTACCACCTCAGACCTGCCAGGATGGCTATCATCAATAAATCAACAAACAAGTGCTGGGGGAAAGGGAACCCTCTTGCAGTGCTGGTGGGAATGCAGACTGGCACAATCACTCTGGAAAACGGTGTGGACTTCCCTCAAAAAAATTAGAAGTGGAACTGCCGTGTGACCCAGTGATCCCACTCCTAGGAATATATCCTAATGAAAGGGTCGGTGAGCTAGCTTGATCAGGAAGGCTTAGGGAATGGGGAAGGCCCATGGGAGAGGAATACGTAGATGCAGACTTGAAGAACCAGGATGCTTATCTTACTTGTACAGAGGACAGAGTAATGCCACAGGCAGATGGAAACATTTCTGGCCTCAACACCAAAAACAGCCAGAGACCAAGGACAGACAGGGGTATCTCTGGCCTGAGCAATTAAAGTGATCATAAGATAGACCAAAAGTAGCCCTGATCTGAATCGCTGGGAGAGCTAGAAGATAAGACATCTCCAGCCAGCACAACTGGGAGGAAACCACAATATAAGTCAAAAGTGGCTCCCACCTAAACAGATAAGATGACAAACAAGAAAAGTGTGGACATGGGGGTCCTGGGAGCTGATTACAGGGTAAGGTCCCAAGGTAGAAAGGAAGGTCTCCAGCCTATTCAATGCCTCAAGACAAAGAAAGCAGCGGTCACCTGAGAGAAAAGGGGAATGTCCTCTAGGAACTTAGAGGGCACCTTTCCTAGGGATCCCCTCTGCCCCTCTGTGCCAAGGGGAACAGAGTGTAGGCTTAGAATTTCAAATTAAGGTTTAGAGGTAGTATTTGCTTGCAGTAAAGTTTCTGTACTTCTCACCTACCACCTTTTGTCCATGGCTTCACTAAGAAGCCAGAAACAAAATCCTGTACCCCTACATTCATAGCAGCACAATTTTTATTTTTTTATTTTTAAATATATTTTATTGATTTTTTACAGAGAGGAAGAGAGAGAGATAGAAAGTCAGAAACATTAATGAGAGAGAGACATCGATCAGCCGCCTCCTGCACGCCCCACAGTGGAGATGTGCCCACAAGCAAGGTACATGCCCTCAACCGGAATCGAACCCAGGACCATTCAGTCCGCAAGCCGATGCTCTATCCACTGAGCCAAACCGGTCTCGGCAATTTTTAAAAAACATATTTTATTGATTTTTTACAGAGAGAAAGGGAGTAGGATAGAGAGTTAGAAAAATCAGTGAGAGAGACATTGATCAGCTGCTTCCTGCACACTCCCTACTGGGGATGTGCCCGAAACCAAGATACATGCCCTTGACTGGAATTGTACCCGGGACCCTTCAGTCCGCAGGCCAACGCTCTATCCACTGAGCCAAACCAGTTTCAGCCATAGCGGCACAATTTACCATAGCTAATATCTGGAAACAGCCCAAGTGCCCATGAGTAGATGAGTGGATAAAAAAGGTCTGGCACATTCACCAGTGGAATACTATGCAGCGGTAAAAAAAAGAAGGATCGCTTACTCTTTGAGACAGCATGAAAGGACCTGGAGAATATCATGCCGAATGAAACAAGTCAGTCAGAGAAAGGTAAGAATCATATGATCTCACTCATTTGTGGAATCTAATTAACAAACGGAAAAACAGAGTGGATCAGAAACAAGGAAGCATGGAACAGAATGCGGAATCTCAGAGGGAAGGCAGGGGAGAGTGGCGGGGGTGGGTGGGAGGTAATCAACCAAAGACCTCGTATGCATATATGCATAACCCATGGACAGAGACAGTGGGGCAGTGAGGCACTGGGGTAGAGGGTGGAGGTGGACTGGGGTGGGGGGGGCTGGTCATTGGGGAAGGGAAAAGGGGAACATCTATCATACTTTCAACAATAAAGGTAAATTTTAAAATATAAAATAAAGTCTCAAACTAGAAGAAAAGAGGAAGAAGGCATTGTGGTTCTGATAAATTAGTTGCGTGTCCTAAAGAGGAGTGCTAGCTGCAGGCTTGATCCCTCACCTGCAGGTAGATGAATTCTTTAGAGTAGGGCCGCTCTCAGTTAAAGTGCAATCATATCACAGCGGGGCTGTCTTGGTAAAATGCAGGTCCTGAATCAACCTCTCTGAAGTGGGGCTGAGATTCGTCATCCCACATGGTGTGGATGCCTCCGGTCCGTAGACCACACTTTGAGTAAGGCTCTGGAAGAGTCGATCATTTTAACGGGATAAAGCACACCTAAGCTGCCAGCTATACCACAGACCAGATCAATTATAACAATTATAACAGCTGAAATGTGGGATGGGGAATACAGACTGTGAAAATCTTAAAGAATGCATGCTTCTGATTTCCAGCATTCAGTATCTGTTTGAACTTACAAGGGACTTAAAAATTCTGCAACACCAAAAATAAGGCTTGACTATTTTTAAAAGGGCTCAATCTGAAAACTAACTGTGCAGGTTGGCATTGCTAGGCCTGGTAACCCATCCAAGAAGCAATGACTTGAGAACTCAGAATCTGCAACTTAGGTTAAGATGACTTTTTGCGGGGAGAGAGAGAGCAGATGATCACTATGATGATTGTAACCATAAACTGATATAGAAATAGGAATCCCAGAAAGGTATAAAATAAAAATAAGAATTAAAATATGGATCACAATTAGTATGATGAACAAACAACCTTAAATGCATGGTAATACCAATTTTAAAATATATTTTTTCATAATAACTTCTGTACTCATCGTGATAATTAGTGTGTGTTTTGTCAGCTTTTTAATGTGTTTGGTGTAGGCATTTAAGAGAATCCAAAGTGTTCATGTTGTGATTTTAATTAAATGAATAGAAGGACTTAATGTAGGCTTGCAATCAACGCTTAAATGTTTGCAGAAAATTCTTACCTTAAAACCATAAGTTTTGCTTTCTTAGTTATAGGCATACTGTGTGACGAGAGAGATGCTGACTGTTGAATATTTAAAAAGAATGCTAATTGCTAAATACATTTATGAGATCATCCTGTTGGCCTTCTTTTCCGGATAACCCACACTTGAGAGCAAGACTTCTGCAGGCCCTTCTTCCTCAAAAGGGATCCCCTAGTGCTCACATGTCTCTTTGTGTCGTCGTAGTTAGCTTCCTGACTCTCTTACCCTGGACTCTGAACTCTCTGCCACCGTAGTACTTAGAGTCCTAAAAAATTACCCCATGTACAGACGAGGAAGGAGGCTTGGGAGTTTTGAGTAGCACGTCTAAGCAGCAGAGCTGAGAGGGAACCAAGGCTTCTTTCTCTTTCTCACGAGCCTTTGATCATTATTATTATTGCGCTGAACCCAATCAACAGGACTCAAGTGCTGAATGGCCAGCTGCTCAGTGGTCTGCTGCGGTCTGCAAACTCAAAGCCACACAATTACAGGAACTCCCAGAGTTTTCCCCCCAAAAGACTGGCACATATATTTATTTATTATTTTTTTAATATTTTATTGATTTTTTACAGAGAGGAAGGAAGAGGGATATAGAGTTAGAAACATCAATGAGAGAGAGACATCGATCAGCCACCTCCTGCACGCCTCCTACTGGGGAAATGCCCGAAACCAAGACACATGCCCTTGACCAGAATCGAACCTGGGATCTTTCAGTCAGTAGGCCGATGCTGTATCCATTGAGCCAAACTGGTTTCGGCTGGCACAAATCTTTAATCACTGCTTCCTTGAAGGACTGCTCATAGGAGAATGTAATGAAAGTATACAGCTATAATTTAGGCCTTTATATACATGATGTCACCTTCCTGTTCCAGAATCCATGCACTGATAAGAAATCAGAGGCCGGGTAAAGTGCTATTTCCTAACTCTTTTACATGGAGAGGCAGGAAAGCACTGTCATTAATGGCCTCTATAAGGATTCTGGGCCCAGACTATCTGCCGCTTTTTAGCTGAGTGGCCTAGGGTACGTCACTTATACTCTGTGTGTTCAACTTGCTCATCATCAGAGGAGGCCTAATGAAGGAATTACCATGACGTTGTTCTGAGAACTGAATGAAGCAATATATAGAAAGAGCTTAGAACTGTTCCTGTGTCTGTAAAGGTGGCAGCAACCGTTTATTACACCTCTGATCATTTATTATGGACACCCAGGTAGTTAGCTAAGGAACCATCTCTTTCTACCAGATCAGATCACTGCCTCGCCCCCTCTGGCTGGAACTCGCCCATCTTTGTACCCTGCAGGCATGCTGTGCCCTCCTGTGCCCCATTCCTCATTCTCTCTGCTGCATTTCTTTTCGCTGTGTCCTTGAAAACCCGACTGCCGCAGAAGGGTTATTTATAGCTGGAAAAAAATTAGTGTTATTTAGCTGGAGCTTTTCTGCAACCATCGGTCCCTTACCGGGAGAGCATCCACATTTACACTGCAAAATCGTTCTGTTGTCCCAGTGCCTTGTAATCATTAATTAGCTGCTCAAAACAATCTGTATGGAATGTCTGCAGACAGGGAGGCCTGATCCAGCCTCTGCCCTCAGAAACCAGCCTCTTCCGTGAGCACAGACTCCCACACACCAAGCACTTACCAGCCAGCTCTGCTTGGATGGCCCACACGCACTTTAGACATGGCCAAAAGTTAACACCCCCTCCTCCACACTGGCCATCCCAGTTGTTCCAGAGTTGGCTGAATGGAGCCACCATTCCCATCTCCCATCCGGAGTTCTCCCAGATTGCCCTCACGCATCACATCGCATCTTTCACCCGGCGTGATCATTCTATCTTTGATACCCACACAGCCTCTCTTATCTCCCTGACATCCATCTAGGTGGTGTGACCCGACTATTGCAGATCACCTCCGGGCTGGTCCCTCTTCTTCACTCTCTTCTCCTATGCCCTTCACATTGTCATTACAGGATCTTTTGAAATCTGACTGTGCCACACCCCCCTCCTCCTTTGAAACCCTCCCATGTTCCTTCACCATCCATAGGATGGAGTCACACTCTTAAAACACAGTGTCTCATCCCTTCATATTTTCAACTCTGCCTTCCCTCATAAGGCTCATGTCCTGCCATGTCCGCATCACTTTGATAACGAGGTGGGCCCGGCCAGCATGGTTCAGTGATTGATCATTGACCTATGAAACAGGAGGTCATGGTTCAATTCCCGATCAGGACACATGCCCGGGTTGCAGGCCCCATCCCCAGCGTGGGGTGTGCAGGAGGCAGCCGATCAATTATTCTTTCTCATCATTGATCTTTTTAGCTCTCTCTCCCCTCCCTTCCTCTCTGAAATCAATAAAATTTAAAAAAATAAATACCGAGGTGGGTTTGCTGCACTCCTTCACACCTCCATGTGTTGTTCCCTCAGCCGGAAGTATTCACGCTACCCTGCCCCACCAGCGAACAACTTTTCCTCTTTCTAGACTCATTTGCAGAGTCTCCTAACCTATGAAACTTTTCCTGAACTTCCATGGGCAGAATTCTATACTTCCTGCTCTGTACTCTCATACATGCTTCTATTCTAATGTCTATCGTATTGTTTAATAGTTGACATGTTTGTCCCCCACCCAGACTAAACTCCTCCCAATTGCTCTGTTTGTCTTGCTATCCCCAGAGAAGAGATGCCCAATAAATACATGACTGTAGTGGCCAGAGCCTTTTTCGGGGGGGTCTGACTGCCAGTCAACCTTCTCCCACATGACACCTCCCACGCAGTCTCGGCCAGCCTCTCCTGAGAAGCAGCACTCTCTCTGTCCACTGAGAGGCTGGTGGGAGCTCAGTGCTTAGGGTCTTAACTGGGCATGTCCCTGTGCCAAGTGTGGCTCCCTAGAGGGCAGCCCTCAGAGCAAATGAGCAAACCCAGATGTAATGCTCTTGGTGACAACCCAGCAACTTGTTCCCAGGTCTATGTGGGTCTCAGCTTGTTGGAGCAGAACCTTGTTTCAGAAGCAACATATTCGAGTCAGCACAGAAAGAGCTCCCTGAATTCCCCTGTGGCCCAAATCCTGTGTCATAATAGTCAAGCTACAGGTGTGCTCAAGGTTCTAAGCTCCTAGAGAAAGAGATCTGTATTTAATTTATGTTAGGTTGCAAGCCCGCCCCCTGCACTCCCAATCCAGGGAAAAAGTCACTTAGTAGGTGTGTTTGGGGGGGGGGATTTGAATTTTTAAAATGTTTTTCTTTATTAATTTTAGAGAAGAAGGGAGAGGGAGAGATAGAAACATCAATGATGGAAGAGAATCATTGATGGGCTGCCTCCTGCACGCCCCCAGTGGGGATTGAGCCCTCAACCCAGGTACGTGCCCTTGACCAGAATCGAACCTGGGACGCTTCAGTCCACAGGCTGATGCTCTATCCACTGGGCCAAACCATCTAGGACTAGGTGTGTTTTTATGAGAATAAATTTTTCAAACAAAAATTAAAACTGTTTGCTGGTTTCCTAGTACCAACAGGCCCTGGAAGGTAAGTACTGACTTACACTCTAACTGCAAATATTTACTGGATACTGGACAGAGAGTGTACGGATTAACACATTGTCCCTTCCTTCAAGGTGCTTCTGAACTATTTGAAGACAAACTTCTAAGAAAAGTTGAATGATAATATGAAACTATTTAAACAAATAAAATAAGACGAATATGCCCTAAAGGGGTGACTCACTGCCAAATGAGAGGTTCAGAGAAGCGAGAGGCCGTTGGCCTCCAGGGCAGACTGACCCAGAGGATACAGAGAGCATGGGGCTCTGACCCGACAGGCTGGACCGCAAGGTGGTGGGCATGGGAGGTGGGGCATCTTGGTGGAAAGAAATGAGCAG
>PVJN01028800.1:0-26919 GCA_004026805.1 Lasiurus borealis
CCACCATTGCATTTCTGCTTTCCTAGCTTTGCTAATGTCTTGTCTTTCTTCTCTCATTTATTCTTTGTGGTTCAGGTCAAGAGTTCTATATCTATTTTCTCATGCTTGCCAGATTTCATTATTCTGTTTCTGTGAACTCTCTAATTACTTAATGTCTCTTTAGTTAGTCCTTTTTATTTATTCTTGTTTCATGGGTGTTTATCTTGACTATAAGCAGCTCCACATTGGAAAGGATTTTATTTTAATATATTTCTGGCTCTCCTTTGGCACCTGGCACAGAAGTGGTCATATAGTAGACCCTCAATAAATACTTATTATTTGAATAAATTGCCTTACCTTAAAATATTTAGTTGAATTTTAATTGTTCATTCTCTAAGCCTTGCCACCCAAAGTGTGGATCACAGACCACAGCGTGGGCATCACTCAGGAAACTTGATAGAAATGCAGAATCTAGGTCCCACCCAGACTTACTAAATCAGAATCTGCATTAAAGGAGAGCACCTGTGTGATTCTAGCTGAGACATATCTAGTGTTCCTCCATGCTATAGATGTCAGCAAGCTAACCAAATCTATAAACACTCAGCTTCCAGTATCATTTAATGTTATCTAAAGTATGGGGAATTTGAAACAACAAGATGATGGTTCAGAATATCTTATTAATTAATTAATTTAAATTTATTGGGGTGACATTCATTGATAAGATTATATAAGTTTCAAGTGTACAATTCTGTTATTTATTGTATTGTGTGCTCACTACTCAAAGTCTGGCTTTCTTCTGTTACCATATATTTGATCCTGCTACCTTCTTCATTCTTCTCCCACCCTCTTCTTCTTTGGTAACCATTGTATGATAGTCTGTGTCTATGAGTTTTTTTGTTTTGTTTTTATTGTTTCTCTATGACCTCTTCAGCACTTGTTTTTTGTATTTTTTTATAATAGCCATTCTAACAGGTGTGAGGTGGTATCTCATTCTGGTTTTGATTTGCATTTCCCTTAGAGCTAGTGAAGTTTAGCATTCTTTCACTCATCAATCTGCTGTTTTTGTATGTCTTCTTGGAAAAAGTGTCTGTTCAGGTCCTCTGTCCATTTTTTAATTGGCTTGTTTATTTTGTTTATATTGAGTTGTGGAAATTCTTCATATGTTTTGGATATTAGTTCCTTATCAGAAGTATTATTTGCAAATATCCTCCAATTTGGTTGATTATTTTTTGTTTTGTTGATGTTTTCTTTTGCTGTGCAGAAGCATTTTAGTTTGATATAGTCCCCCCCCTTTTTTTTTCTTTTACTTCCCTGTTCTTGGGGTCAAATTTATAAAATCCTCTTAGAGACCTACATATAGAAGTTTAGTGCCTATGCTTTCTCCTATTGTTCCAGGTCTTACATTTAGGTGTTTGATCCATTTTGAGTTAATTTTTGTGTATGATGTCAAATAGCAGTCTAGTTTCATTCTTTGGCATGGCTTTCCAGTTTTTCCAGCACCATTTATTGAAGAGGCTTTCTTTCCTCCACTGTATTTTCTTAAAATATCTTTTTATTGATTTTAGAGACAAAGGGATGGAGAGGGATAAAAAATAGAAACATCAATTATGAGACAAAATCATTTATTGTCTGCCTTCTGCACACACCTACTAGGGATTGAGCCCCCAACCTGGGCATGTGCTCTGACCAGGTATCAAGCTGGTAACCTCTTAGTTCATGGGCCCACATCCTATTTTTGTTCAGCCTGAGTTAAGAAGTGGTGGGAAAAAGTCAAAAGAAGAATATTTCATGACACATGGGTATTACATAAAATGAAATATGAGTGTCTATAAAGTTTATTGGAACATAGACATACCTATTTATTTACATAATGACCAGGACTATTTTTATGCTACAGAGAAGATCTGAGTGATTGAAGCAGTGACATTATGTCCTGCAAAGCTGACACAATCTACTCTCTGATCCTTTACAGAAAAAGCTTGCTGGTCCTTGATCTAGATGCATGATGCTCGGTTATATAGAAAGAGCTCCAGATAAATTCTAGTTAATTTTAGCTCCATAAACTTCATACTTGGGTTGGCTACAGTATTCTATGCACATCTAATGGCACATCAATTGTAGAGGGAGGCACAGAGCTCAAATGTAAAATTATGTGTGCCCTAGCTGGTTTGATCAGTGGTTAGAGCAACAGCCTGTGGGCTGAAGGGTATAGAATTCAATTCCAGTCAAGGGCAATTGGTTGCAGGGTAGAGGCAACCAGTCCATGTGTCCCTCTCACACTGCTGTTTCTCTCTCTGTCTTTCCTTCTCCCTCCCATTCTCTCTAAACAGTTAGTAGGGAAAAAATAAAATTATGTGCTATGAAAAAATTATTGTGAAATGTTTGCAGGATTATTATTTTGTAGGATAACAGCTTTCTTTTCTAACCAGTCACAGAAAGTAAGAAAAATAAAAGTACTTGAAAATACACAGTATGTCATTGTCATTTGGAACTCAATAAGCTATTACGGTTTTGTCAGGTCCAATCCCTAAGGAAGTAAATGAAAATATATATCTTAGGCGATATGACCCCTATCAATATCACGCATCCTGGTTACCCTGACATCTGAAGAAGAGCAATTCTGCTCTGTCAACTTGGAGTCTCAAAGTTACTGGCAGAGGTCACTCACTCCTTCACCTCTAGCTACTGGTCATCAGATTAAAATGAAAGTGAGGCGGTATGGAGAAGGTGTCCTACACCTTCTGTCGAATTAGACTAATCCTCATTAAGCTGTACTGCTAAATCAGCATGTTTTAAGGGCTCCTGACACGATGAGAAATGTCACCCTATGACTTTACAGGACTTAAAGGCTCTGAGGCTTTCTGGTTGGAGTCAATTCCTCCCTGATACATCCTGGAGCTGGGAGGGCGTGTGTCTGTCTTTGCTGCCTGCAGGATTGTTGTACACCTTTGTATTTTAGGAATACAGAATGGCAGCCATGTTGATGGTCTGAATAAAACATAAGGCAGGAGAAGTCCGAAGGCTGCCTGAGGTACTTGTACTCTTATCTCCTTCATATTTAAGAGTTGTTAGAGCACATGCATGGAACTGTAAAATAAATCTAATGTAAAAGGTAGTAAATTACCAGAGGTTGCACCCTCAAAGTTAACAAACAAAATCCCACCAGGAAGAGCTAATTGCTGAGTTTTAAGCTCCTGCCTAAAAATACTCATTTTGAAATGCTGTGCTGTTCAGTTGACAGCTTGCTGAATGATAATCAGAAAAGTGTGGGTTATGCTCTTCTCACTAGTAAAATATTTTGCAAGCCATTCCATTTCTTGATCATTCAGATTCTTTGCTGAATAAAGGAGACTGTGAATACCTGACGTTTTAAAAGAAACAAAATTTGATGATGAGAAATAATGATAACTGGGTTTGGGTTAATTTAGATGAAAGGCTAAACATTTAATTAGCCAGGTAAATAAAAACTCAAAAAAATAAGACAAAAGGTCTCAACTATTTCAGTTTTCCTCTGTATGCCCCCCACCCCACCCCCGCCTCACTTCCCCACCCTTGGGGGAAGAATTAGAGTGAATGAAAAAAGGGAGAAATGATAGTGGACATAATATCAACCTTGAAGTGTACTGGAAAATATAACCACGTTTCCTTGAACTTCAACACCTGAGACTAGGCAGGGGACCACATCAACAGCCGTGATAGGCAGAAAGTCATTATTTCTTCCTCTGCCCTTCCTTCTAATATAGAAGCTCCAGGCAAAGGCGAAGTCTTTAGCTGGCATCACTGCCCTCCTGTCCAGCTCTGCTGCCTTTCTGACTCTAGGGTCTCTGGAGGTGCTGCCACCGCCAGGTAAGACCCTGTGACAGATACACTACAGGCCTCAAAGAGACCAAATTGGGCAGGGTCCATGGTGAAACAGGAGGGAATGTCTCTCTCTTCTGTGTTAGACTGTTTTCAGAGGTTTCAGTATTGTGCTGTTGTTCATCAATATTTTATGATGTGAATAAACTCTTGCAAGATTTGCTTATAGATTTTTATCTCTGTGAGTTAGAACCCAGCCATGTCCATGGGTCCAATCCAGAGGTAAGTTGGATTGATAGCTGCAGTGAATCAATATTCCCATCCCTGGCTTTGTGACCAGGTCAGTTCGTTGTGTTCTCTTCACTTACCAGCTGTGACTTCCTTCAGCTTCCATGCAAGTTGACTTGAAGAGCCCTCATTGGCTAAGTAACAATGCATGCTTTTCCCTAGTCTCATGAGGCCTCAGCAAACAAACGTATCTTGTTTGGGCCACCTGTCTGGTCCACTAGACATGCCCGGATATATCTGAGTCTCAGCAGAAGACAAAAGCTTAGCTCAAGCATGTTGGTTTGTGTGGACCAGAGAATTTCCTACTGCTGCATATTTGGACACCATTCTCAGAAGTAAAGTAGGGTCAGTGTTTGCTTCCTCTCCCCAGGAAACCTGGAAGCATCAAATAATATATTAAATTGAAACAGACGGTAGACCTATTTGAAGTGGCTGTGGGAGGGGCCTCTTGCTCATTAAGTACAAAATATATATAGGCACTATGCTATGTGTTACTTAATTTATTTATTTATTTAAAAATATATTTTATTGATTTTTTACATAGAGAGGAAGGGAGAGAGATAGAAAGACAGAAACATCAATGAGAGAGAGACATCGATCAGCCACCTCCTGCACACCCCACAGTGGAGATGTGCCCGCAAGCAAGGTACATGCCCCCAACCGGAATCGAACATGGGACCTTTCAGTCTGCAAGCCGACGCTCTGTCCACTGAACCAAACCGGTCTCAGCTGTGTGTTACTTAATTTAACAGTCTGCTTTGTTTTACAGTTTACAAGATCAAACTGAAACAAACAAACAAACAAACAAAAAATTCCCTGAGACTTAGACTTTCAGTAACTTGCCCACATTTATATACTTAGAAAGTGGCAGGGTTCTCAAACCATGGTAAATCAGACTACAGAGATATATCCTTCCTATTTACTTTTTTAAATTCATGAGATTCTTCTCTATATTTGGATTGCCTTTGTGCATTTTGCCCATTCATTACTCTGAAAGATGTGCTCCTTCTTTTATTTTTTTCCCCAGAAACTTTTTTGCAGTTATCATTTTGCAGGAGAGTTGTTGTAGTATATTAGCACAATAGAGAAGGAGCTGCTATTAAAGCAAACAAGACTAAACAATACTATCGTGCTCAACACCTTGAAGCTGACAAAAAGTAGTTACTCATATTACTGGAAGGGTAGGCCTGGACATCTGCCATTTTCATTAGCAAAGATGCTTCTACCCAGTGATAAATGGGTTCCCGTTGTCTTACAGCATTCAGGCATTTACCATGTTCAGCCAGGAGACCATCAGCTCTTTATCAAATCAAGAAGTAAGAGGAAAGTTAATGCCAAAAGAGAACAACTGGGTGTGCAATTTGGTTCACTGTACTAAGTCTGTGAACCGGTAGGATTGTGTCATAAATATGCTCCTGAGAGGTGCAGCCTGGAGCTTCAATTATAGAGACAATGGCTACATCTCCAGCACAGCTGCTTTGTGTATTTCAGTCTTGTTGTATAGGTTGTAACAAAGAAAATAAGTAATTAGTGGCTTCTTGTGTTAAGTGCTTCAGTTTGCTTTTTGGTTGTTATTTTTGAAATTTAATTATTTCAATGTTAATAATGTACTTTTGGTAAGCAATGCTTTATCAGGTAGGGAGACTCCCACTGGTTGCTTAAATGATTATATTCCATGTTTTCGTTGTAACTGAATATTTTCTAATTTATGTGTGATGAGTGTTAAGATACTAAATATTAGATTCTTAAAATATAATTTGTCAAGACCAAATGCATGAAATCAGTTAATATGATTGGTAAGAAAATGGAAGGGCTTTAATTAAATATAAAAAAGATTTTAAAATTGTGTCACTGTACATGCTTGTCTCTGAAAATTTCTATTGATATACATATCTACTGAAATTACACTTTTCCATGAAAAAGTTTTTACTTGCTCTGCTTAATTAGATATAATTAAGAAATAAGGTAAGCAAAGCCTCTGGTATTAGCAGTTTTCTTACATGAATATATACATGGTAAAAGATGACAAGATTTTTTTTTATTTCTTTAATATACAGTGTGAAATAGTTTACATTATTCTTTGATGTCATGTATGGGAAATATTGGTATTTGGTGGTCTCTTCTTCTGTTATGGGAATGCAATTTACATTGATCTATTGTTGGAAAAGTACATTAAATTATAATTTCCTAATAGTTTATTTTACCCAGAAGAATTTCACGGTGTGCCTCTGAAATGAGAAAATATTTAGTTCTCCAAAGTACTTTCATAGTATGCTGCATATAAACTATCTTGAACTATAGGATTCAAATTTCCATAATCTATTCTGAAAAATTATTAATAAAAAACGCACATTTTCACACCAGAGATAGAGAGAGGGAAACATCAATGTGATAAGACACATCGATTGGTTGCCTCCCACACATGCCCCCACTGGAGTTGGGGATTGAGCCTCCAACTGAAGCCTATGCCCTTGACTGGAATTGAACTCAGTCTGTAGGCCAAAGCTCTATCCAAGTGCCAAATCAGCTAGGGCAAAGAGCATGGTTTTTATATTTACAAGGAAAAATTATTTCCTTATTATTAAGGAAGTTGAATTTTTATGTATTCTACTTTAGATGTCCGGGTCTTTCTAAAATCTCAGACAACTGTGCTTCTTCCACCTGGCATTAAGAATTTTGTATTTGGAAATATGAATTTTTAAAAACCTTTTTGCTTATGTGAGACAGAAAATATGAGACAGACGAACCATATTTCCAAATAACAACTCTGGTCAAGATACCAACCCTTTTGAGAAATATAAAAATCTTTCTGAATCTTTAAATGAATGTATGTATCTTAAGAAATCAAACTATCTCTGCTATAAAATTTTATTTTTTAAGAAAATACACAGATTAAAGCATTTCATTTAGTAAAGCATGCATTAATGACCACTGTGATTATAAAAAAAGAATTCAAACCACTGTGTCTTTGCCCTTGACTGCTTACAAAGGACCACTTTTTATGATGTGTTTCTCCCAGGAATCTTGAATACAATCAGTAATTGATTTTCCGGAGAGATCTAATTGTTAGATAAAAGCATTATTTCATCCTTTAGAATTGTAACCTTGAGGGAAGAGGTCTTGACTCTTCTTCTTTTGCAGTCTTGAAGAGATATGCTTCTAGATTGAATAGTTCACTATTTTGAATTAATTGATTGGTCAATTCATCCACGTAGCCAGTTTATCTCTCCTATCCCCCACTTTCATTTGAGTTTTTGTTTGTTTTTTTTGTCTGAGCAGACTGAAGAACTAGGTTTCAAGTAGACCAAACCAGAGTTTCCAAACTGCCCAGGTCAGAGCCTTAGAAACTCTTGATCAGAACTTTTTTCATAAAGACAGATTTTTGAAGGGATATAAACTCCCTTAAAAACCACCCTTAATTTAGCATGTCCTAAAGTAAACTTCTTTTCATCTTTAATGGGCTCCTTCCATGATATTTTATCATCCAGGACCCTTTTGGAACTGAGCTATGATTCCGTTATTCTTCTGCACAAAAATATTCATTGGCTACCCACTGATTATGAGTTATGATTCGGATCTTTGAAATCTGGTAAGGATTTGCCTATTATCCACTAAGAAGATACTTTATATTCTTTCCACAGCCACCCATCTAGACTCTTACCTCTTTTTTGAAATTTCTTTCTTCTATGTCCTTGCTTACCTGTTCCATTGATGCAAATAAAGGTCTATGAATCACCCTGATGGTTAACTCAGTTCATACTCCTAACTATGTATTTGAAGAGCTACTACAGGCCACTCTTGAAGGGGATCCCTTTTCCTTGTCTCTTTTCTTCTCTCCTTCCCCCCACATTATAACTATCAGTCTATGTCATAGCCTGGTTTTTCACTCAGGGATTCAGGGTTGCTGCCAGTGGTTAATCCTCTGGGTGTTTGGTAGGAAAGACTTAACCAACTGTGCACTCATATCACTATTTCTTCTCTACAGGACTGAGTATTCTTCCATTGCTTAGTACTCACATGAGTAACAATACCAAAGGAATGCAGAGAGGAAATTCTCTGCTGCAAACTATATAAGTTCTCAGGAATACTAGCCTGAAAATAAGTTGAGATGCAATTATCATCACTGCTAAGATAAGAAATCTAGAGTAGTTGTTATCTTAGACATAAGTGAACTAATTTTCCTGAATTATTTATGCCACTGGGGCACAGTCTAGAGAACAGAGGGATATTGAATATCTGCAGAGATCAGAAGCATGCCTGCCACTCAGGAGTAAAAAAAGGACTGTTTATTTCAGTGTATCATGTCACCTTGACTCAGTGTTAGATTAACTTCAGATCCACAAATGTCCAGCAGTCTTGTGTTCAACTGCCTTTTGATAATTTGTTTCTCAAAGGGGAAAATAACTGTCTCTGTACCATAGTTTGCTTATGCCCCAATTTGTCTTACCTGTTGGATATACATGGTGTTTCCCCCAAAAGGTATACACACTTAAAAAAATTTTTTTTAATATATTTTATTGACTTTTTACAGAGAGGAAGGGAGAGGGATAGAGAGTTAGAAACATTGATGAGAGAGAGACATCAATCAGCTGCAACCCAGGCACATGCCCCTGACTGGAATCGAACCTGGGACTTTCCAGTCCGCAGGCCGACACTCTATCCACTGAGCCAAACTGGTTTCAGCAGGTATACACACTTTAACAGTTAATAGCTCAATTTTGAAAATGAAATGTGTTATTTTTTTAAAAAGTGTTTTTATTCATTTCAAAAGGGTAGGGGGAGGGAGAGATAGAAACATCAATGATGAGAGAGAATCATTGATCAGCTGCCTCCTGCATGGCCTACAGTGGGGACTAAGCCAGTAACCTGGGCATATACCCTGCCAGAAATTGAACCATAGCCTTCTGGTTGATAGGTTGATGCTTAACTACCGAGCAACACTGGCCAGGCTGAAAATAAAATGTATTTTTAATAAACACTGCCTTGATAATTATTCAAAGTGTGTGTATACATTTTTGGGGACAACTTATATACTTAACCCTCTGCATCTGAAGACTGGAAATATTTCCCTGTTACCCTAGTTACACATTATTGATCCTGTCCACCTCAAGTAATTTAACTAGTTTGAGGATGATAAATCTAATTCCTCAGACAAGATTAATCTCAGGATAATTAACTTATATATAAATCAGTTATTACTTCATGTGAGACTATTTTAATATATAAAAATCAAGGGTCCATAACATCCACAACCACTGGAGGCTCAACCAAATGGAAGTCAGTGCTGAGTTGCTTTGGCCCTTGACTGCCAAGGGGCATGCAGATCAGGCCAAGAGAGAGGACTGGGGAGAGAGAAGCAATGTCTGACTCATAGCCTCCATGGCAGCTGTTGTTCAGCAATTGCCTCTCTCTTTAGCTCTGGGTCTGGCCAGCAGTTGCACCTTTCTTTCTCTCTGGCCTCTGCTGGGGCTGAGCCATGCCTCTGTTATCAGGCCCAGAGATAGGCCCAGAGACAAAGACTGGCATAGAAACCAACCAATCAGAACCAAATCTGGGTGAAGTGCAAGGAGCCAAAGGCTGCATAGGAGGCGAAGCTTTTGATCCTGACTGGCATAGAAAACGACAAATAAGAACCTAATCGGAACGAACTGTGAAGGCAGAACCTAAGGTAGGGTCTGAGGAGGGGTTTTAAGGGCAATAGCTGTTTGGTGTAAGGTGTAAGAAAGAAATTCAATTTTTTAATGACTGGTTTGGCAATATAGTCCATATTGCTGGCTATCAGTCCAGATACAGGGATTACGTATTTTTATCTGCCAAGAGCATCTCTTCCTGCTGAAAATGGCTTTCTCTACCCCCATTTAAGCTATCCTATCCTATATAATCTATCCTACTAAAGGGGTAATATGCTAATTACACTGGATGGACCGGCCATCTTCTGGATCTCTGACTTCCTTCCAGACAAAGCCATGGTGGTGGGGACTGAGGCAGAGGCTGTTAGGGTTAATCAGGCTGGCAGGGGAGGTCAGTTAGGGATGAGATCAGACTGGCAGGGGTGGGCAGTTTGGGGCGATCAGACAGGCAGATGCAGTTAGGGGTGATCAGGCCAGCAGGGGAGAGCAGTTGGGCAAGATCAGACCAGCAGGGGAAGGCAGTTAGGGATGATTAGGCAGGCAGGCAGGTGAATGATTAGGAGCCAATGCTCCCAGATTGCGAGAGGGATCCCCGCTGTAGGATCAGGCCTAAATCAGCAGTTGGACATCCCTCAAGGGGTCCCTGATTGGAGAGGGTGCAGGCTGGGCTGAGGTACCTCCTCTCCCCCATGCACAAATTTTGTGCACTAGGCCACTAGTATAAGATAATGTTATTTTTAGTGTTAAGTAAAAATATCTCCAACCTGTTATACTAGGGTTAACTTGGTGATCTAGACCAGTTAGCTACTATGGAAATCACTTGATCCAGGCAGAAGTTTCCATTACTGTGGGTTCCATCACTTTTGAAACAGTAAAAAAATGAGCCACTGAGCATTTTCTTGTTGGGCTTGCACTAAAAGGATACATGATTTGCACTAAGTTGAAAGGATTTTTGTGTGACGTTAGAGAAGGCATTTCCCCCCAATTATTCATAACTTCCAGACTGCAAGTTTCAGAATTTTTTTAGACTTACATGAGGAGATTTGGATATTCAGAGTGTTGGTGAACTGGACTTTCCTTGGAGAATTATTTTCTCAACTTGGTTCCTACTTATTTCATATGCATATCATTTTAACTGAAAATTATCAAAGAAATTTAATTCTGCAGTCATGAGAAAGTGAGAGGTGATTTACAATCACAAGGCCATAAACAATTTGAGGAATCAAATTCTGAATTTTAAAAACCCCAAAGCATTATTTTGATCTATTTGACTTGTTGCATAGAAACAGAAGTTTGTTACTTGAGAAAATGTCAGACTCATCTAAATAAGCAGTTTATAGCAAACTCTGTTTACCCTTCAATAGCTGTTGTGTATTGAGGGGCTCTGTCTTGTCAGTGGGTTAAATGTAAGAGGAATACCTCATGGTATTGGGTAATTTAGGTTGCTTAGAAGGTAGAAGTTCTTGTCCGCTTTGAAACAGTTCATGAAATGACATATAAAAGTCAAAATGCATTGAGAATTGCAACACACTATAGTAATTTGAAATATGATTCTTTTAATGGACATTTATGATTTTACTATGCATAGTGGTAATATAATTTCCCCATAGTTTCTATTGCCTTGGTTGAAAAGAATCTATATTTATGAAGAACATAAGCCCAGGAGGTTCTTATTTGCATAAAACATGGTATAGAACTAGAACTCATGATTCAAATTGTCAAAAACTGTAAATAAAAACAATCACGGAGCGCTGTGGCAAATTTCACTAGTCATACATCTACATACCCGAAAATAATATTATGTGCATTCAAGGATTTTCCAGTTTCCTCTGAGGTTTCACAGTAATATGCTGTCACCACTTTCTCACTTTCCACTCTCGCCTCCACCCTCACCAGTCTTGCTTGTGTTCCTGTGATTGAGTGACATTGCTCTTGTTTTAGGTTCCAGACATCTCCTCTTGCGCATTCCAAGACGTTTGACTTTTCTGCAGCCGTTTACACATAGTCTCATCTTAAACCGCTGTCATCCCCCAGGCTTCACCACAATATATTCTCCTGTGAATATTCTCATTTGTTTTTATTTTCACCTGCCTCCTATCCCTTTCAGTCGTCATCAGGACCACTTTGTGGTTTGTCATTCCTGTTAGGCATTAAAGTTCTTTTTTCTTTGGCCTTCTCTTCCATTTCTACACATTTTCCCTAAATGATCTCCATTTCTAACCATGACAACATTACCATCCATGTGCTGATGGTTGCCACTCCTGAGCTCAGACTTGGATGTCTTGAATAAATATCTAAGGAATTATCTGATGAGGGCCTATTTTCTGGGATTGGGCTACCTTTCTACCTATATGTGGATGTCATGTGATCATGTGACCCTTTCCTATACCACAGTCTGTCCAAGGATGGGTGCTTGATCCAAAGTTGGCCAATAAATTTGGGTCCTGAGATTTTGGGGTTGAGACTGGATGTCAGAAAAACCTCTCTTTGAGATCCTGGGCTGGAATCAGGGTGGCTGAATGCATTAATGTCATGTAAGGGTTCCATCAATTTGGTTGTTCTTCACTTCTAATTGTAGGGTACAATGCAGGGACTTGCAGACAACCATGTTTACTCTCATGTAGAAAAGAACAGTCTGTAAATCAGAGATGGTGAATTTTATTATGTGTTAATTATAATAATAATAATTTTTAAAAAGCGGGGCAAGCTGAGAAATGCCAGCAGAATCCCGAAGACACTAGGTTCCGAATCCTCTGGCTCCTAAATACAGTTACATCCTTATCCCAGTACATTCATAATAAAGTCTGGTCTTTGCTTAAGCTAGCTTGATAGAAATCTCTCAATTTTAACAACAACAAAATAATAAAACACCCTGCTACCTATTGGACATTTCCAATTCTATATCACGTACCTCTAATTTTCTCCTTGATCTTCACTGCACCCTCATCTCTGAGCTTGCTTCTCCTTCCATGGCTCAGTCCATGGCATTTTTACTTAGTCAAGCCACTGAGTTGGTCATTAGTTTTTACCCTTCTCATCCAATTAGTCAGATTCTGTTATCTGTTCCTTTATGTCCATTGCCATTCTAACACATGTCTCCCCCCATGTCCCCTTAAGTTTTTATTTGATCACCTTGTAACTGGTCTTTCTGATTCTATCCATGCCATCCCTAAATAAATCTCTTTCCAGAGAAATATTCTTTAGATTCACAAGAAATCCCAATATATTTTAATTCATATTCAGAACTCTTTATTATCAAGTTCAAGGCTGCCTCTTTAGCTTTATGTCCTGCTATTGCCTTTGTTCATAATGCTCAGGATGAATGAATCATACTAAAATGTTCCTCAATATTAATCTCTTTTTCTGACATGACCTTCCTTCCTCTGTTGCTATCAGACCACTCTGAACTGTACCATCCTGTTTAGCAGTAGTCCGCAAGCTCCTTGAAGGCAAGGGCAATGTTCTGCATTCCATTTTTATTGTATCTTAACAGAGTGACTCTCTCATGATAGATATTCTGTACCTATTCATTGACCAAATACACTTGTTATAAAAATGAACTCCTGCTAGATACAAGTACAGAGCATAGAAACAGAAATATGAACTTGTGAGCAAGGACAAAGTCCCTTTCAATGAATTGAATGTTGAGAGGGAAGCAAGACTAACTCCGAGTTCAGTGTCTTGTGAATTATCACTTAGCAATCTTAATAATCTTGAACACTCAGCTCTTCACGCACTAGTTCATGTCTATCTCTTGGGATAGGCATTGATTCTTTGACATGTAGCTAGTCAGGTAGAATAGATTTTACTGTCTACAGCTGGTGGCATTTTTTCCCCCTGTGATTTCAGTTTTTGGTTCCTTTGCAGTTTTTAGATATTACTGCTTTGATTTTTCCTGGACACTGAAGTATGAGGACTACTCAAATATCAATGGCCACAGCTGTGCACATCCTAGAAAAGTTCTTAATGGCATTAATATGAGTCTCTTGAGACTTAATTCTGGGTTCATATTAGAGTAATTGGATAGGCTAAATGATAATATAAATGTGGTAGATCATTAGAAATTTACTATTGATTTTGAACCACTCAAACTTATAAATAGGGGGGTACACAGAGATGTTTGAAAGCAGATGGTTAGAACTATAGAAAATCTCAAATATTGACAAGGCACATAAGTCTTTGTCTATGCCAGTTACATAGCATGTGTAATACATTTATAACTGAGATGTGAGCTGGGGTCACTTTGTCCCTTAGGACAGTGGTCGGCAGATTGCAGCTCGTGAGTCACATGCAGCTCTTTGGCTCCTTGAGTGTGGCTCTTCCACAAAATACCAGATGCGGGCACGCATATACAGTGTGATTGAAGGAGTACCCTAATTAAGTTAATGAAAATGTACCTACCTATATAGTTTAAGTTTAAAGAATTTGGCTCTCAAAAGAAATTTCAACTGTTGTACTATTGATATTTGGTTCTGTTGACTAATGAGCTTGCTGACCACTGCCTTAGGATATAGGTAAGACTGGCTTATTTCCTCATACTTCATCTTATGGCAAGTACATCACTTTTCCTAAGATTTCTGTCAATTCACAAAAGGCTTATGCTTTTATAGTCACCTTTCTTTAACATTCTGCTTATGCTGAGTTATTTAAAAAATATCTTGACCCAAGAATCTATTTTCACTGATTTTTAGAAAGGAAGAGGAAGGGACAGAAAGAGCGAAGCATCGATGTGAGAGAAAAACATTGATTGATTGGTTGCCTCCCCTAGGCACCTGGACCAAATCTGGAAATCGAACCGATGACCTTTTGATGTACAGGATGACACTGCTACTAGCTAAGCCATGCAGCCAGGGCTGTACAGACTTCTTCTTTTATTTTCATCCACTTTTTAAATTTATTTTTTTCTTTATTGATTAAGGTATTTGGAATTCTCACTCAATTGTACATCACAGTTCACATCTCTCGAGTCTGTTTTCTGCAAATCAACCTGCTTTGAGATACTTCTCTGCACCTTTTAAGTAGCAATAGCAGTTTTACATCAAGCATAGCAGGACACATACAAGCTGGGATATCCTGAACATATTAAGCTCTATGAGCTGTTGCTTTCACATATGTGAAATACAATAGTAATCCTTATTTCATTAGATTGATTTGAGGGCTAAATGGAGAAAATCCATGTAGAGTGCTTAGCCAAGAATACATAGCAACTGTTCAATAACCAATAGCCATTATTATTATTATTATTATTATTATTATTATTATTATTATTTGGAAGGTGCCGCAATGTATCGCATGCATATCTGGATCCCAATATTTACCACAGTTTATTGTTTAATTTATCCATCTTCCTCAGTAACCCTTGAACTTCTTAGGACCAAGGATGCTTTCTTGTCCACTATTGTAGTTCTCTAACAGTTAGACTTCCTATAGTAAATATATTATCAAAGTTTGTTGCTAAATAAACTTTTATCCATATGAAATGAAAATATCTCACAAGTTACTCTTCTTCTTTTTCTTTTTGTTAATCTTCATCCAAGGTATTTTTCCACTGATTTTCAGAGAGAGTTGAAGGGAGGGGGAGAGACACAGAGAGAGATATATATTGACTGGTTGCCTCTTGCATGTACCCCAACCAGGGCCGGGGATTGAGTCTGCAATTGAGTTATATGCTCTTAACTGGAATAAAATCCAGGAATCTTCAGTCTGCATGTTGATGATCTATCCACTGAGCCGAACAGGCTAGAGTCACAAGTTATTTTTCTATAATCCATTGTCATTATGATTGTTCTCATCTGATTGTGGCATCTCAAACTGTCATTGGAGCTTGTGGTCTATTTTATTCTGCATTATTTTGACCTCCTTGAGACATAAATGCAGCTATGTTGTGTATCAGGATGTCATTTCATAGGCTCTGGAGGCCGCTTCCTGACAACATCACCTTCATCCTCACTTTCTTGAGGCAGGATGAGTCTGCTATGCTTTCTTAATGACAAAGGTCATTTGGGCCCATGACTGGGGACATTTTAAAGTTACCGTGTCTCTCTTTAAAGTTTAGGCTTGAAAACATTAAAACAGATGGTGGTACTTGGAGGGTAATTAATTTTCCTTTGGAGAAATAATCACTTTCCTTAAAAATAAATTAATGCCTCCGTCTTTTTCCAAGAGGTAATGGTTTAGTAAATTGAGCAATGAACTAGGCTGCCCTTGACCAGGATTTACAGGGAAAGGAGAAATCTTTTGTAACTCTGCCTCTAATAGGTGTGGATTTGGGAGCCTCACTTCCTTGGGTAATTGGGAAGATTAAAGAAAACATTTTAAGCACTTAGCATGTGCCTGATGCAGAGTAAAGCTTCAGAGCTGTTAGTCAATATAATTATTAGAGGGAGAAAGGGGACATTATTAATGGATCTTGACTTTGTATGGACACCAAGAGCCTTATCAGAGCACTAAACTAAAGCACCCTAGATGCTGGTATACAGGTCTCACTTGCATAGGTGGTACTTTTAAAAATTAATCAATGACCAAATTCTCCTTTTTCATGCTATAATAAGTCATTTGGGAAATAGTTGAATTTTCCTCTTCTTTCTGGACAGTAATGTACAGACTGTCACTGGCTAACAAGTCATAAAATACAATCTTACCAGGAACCCATGTTTTAATAGTCAGAGAAAGTTCTTAATATATTTCTAAAGGTTTCTTGAAATAAAACTTTCATGTGTTTATATTTTAGAATTTTATGTTCTCTACTTTGAACTTCCAGCAAGTCTTTGGTACCGGGTATTCTGTGAAATGAAAACATCTTGTCTTTTGTTTGTATCCATGAACATATATGTACATTGTTTGCTGTTTGAATTGCTCCTTACTTAAGAAAGTGTACTATAAGCACACTGGGCAGAAAGTTTTGCAGGAAGATTCTCAGGAGCTTCTTCTGGGTTAAGCTTCTGCCAGAGGCACATTTATTGAGTAGAAATTATCATGGTATCCATACTTTAGCATAATGGGAGATGTATTTTAATATTTCATTCAAAATAAAAAGTGATTATTTCTGCAAAAGTGCATTATAAACTCACGTTCTCTTACTACAATGTGTAGGATACTGGCCCCTACAGAGAGGATTGCACTGGCGAAGTACCACAGAGAAAGAAATGTGTGTGGCATGCAGCCCAGATTGCCCAAGAGCAGCAGTCCTAATTTGATTCTTGCAGAATATTAGAAGAGAAAAAAGGCATTTTTTTGAAATTGTTTGACAAAGACTGTTTAAAGATTTGCTCAATCAGGTATATAAGGCAGACTTAAACAAAACCAAGAAGCAGAGCTTTTAGTGTAGTACTTCCAGGATTGGATAGCAGTATCGAACTGTGACATGGAGGAGAGGTCCCAGGGGAAACCAAACTATAACTTTCAACACATCGATGAAAGTGTAACTTCCCTATGAGGATGAATTGGAGATTGATAGAAGATCCCATTGAATGTTCTCTCAAGTTCATTTGTATATTGGTCTTTAGAGGAAACTGAATCTAATTCTCATTTTCTTTATCCAAACTCTGGTGCAGTGATTCTCAACAAGTAGCAAATCAATATCATTTGTAACCTCAATAAAGTTATGCATCAAAGGATCCTTTCACAGATAATGTCTTATGAGTTAATTAGTACCCTGACCAATGGAAACTTATGGAAATAATCAAAATTAAATTGTTTATTTGTTTTGTTTTAATTTCTCCTGGTTCATTAAAATGTATTCTGTGAGGAAAGGTCTTGCTAGGCCTTTGAATGAGATGTTAGTCCCAAAATGTTTCTGAATATTTGTAGATAACATAAAATCCTATGATCAATTTAAGATGGAAAACACAGCCATAGAAATGAGAATTTCAATCATATATATATTGATTAACTCTTCAATCTTCACTCAAAGGTAAACCTTTTTTCCCTTTTTTTTGGAACCCCTTCCCCAGGGAGAGCTAGCTGTAGGTGATGATTATGGCCTTTGGAAAAGGTGGTGTATGTGGACCTTTGTCTCTTCTCTCAATGGAGCAGGGAAGGGAGAAAGAGATAGGGGATTCCAGAGTGTCTTCTTGATTAGGAGGTTAATAAGCTGGCTCTGTTCCTTCAGGCCTGGTTGATGAGTCATGTTGACACTTTTTCTCCTGGTTGGTTCTTTTGGGGAAGCTCCACATCTAAGCCAGGCCCTGACTGCTCAGAACGATACTCCATAGAGCCTTTGGTGGGAATACAACTCTGTTGACACCTTGATTTTAGACTTCTGGCTTCCAGAATGTGAGAAAATAAGTCTCTGTTGGTTTAAGCAACCGGCTTGTAGTAGTTTGCTATGTTAGCCCTAGGAAATTAATGGACACATTTTAGCGGAACATTATCAAGTCTTTTACAGTTATGCTCAGACACAACCTTCTACTCTGTTGGTTGCTTTAGCCAGCCTCTCCACTAGCGATTCCCCAACCTGGCATCTGACACCATAATGCACGCCCCACACTCCCAGGAGCATATTTCAAATTCTCCAAGTGGTTTCCTTTGAACATCATCTCACCGAACTTGAGGAAAAAGGAGACACAGTCCTCTTCACCGAATTCATTTCCTTAGGATGTTGGAGTGGTGTTTACAGCCCAGTTTTATCCCAAGAACTCCTCTCCAAATCTTTTTTCCATCTCTCCTTTCCCAGCTATTTATTCATCTGTTATTTATTTTTTCCTTGAAATGTCATCTAGAATTGTCATGCCAGTTCTAGGTTAAAATTGAATTTCATATTAGTTGCCTCTTAGTCAGTTAAAACTACCACTTTGATATTCTGGATTACATGTAGATATCTGGAATGCATGAATTCACTTCCTTATCAAAACTCTAGTCCTAAAGCAGATAAAACTAGCCAATAGGAGTGCTTACAGAATTCTCTTTTAAAGAGGCCTTTATCTTAGTGTTGTATATATTGTAATGCTTCAGAGGAACTCTCTTTTTTGGTGTGTATCCTGACTTTTCCATGCAGCACTGGTGCTCTGACTGCAGACTGCCAGGTACTTAAGGTAACCTGACATCTCCTTGTCCCAGGAGGATGCACTCTGGCCTAAACATTTTCCTTCAGAGAGTCTCTCCACAGTTAAACCACAGCTCCTGGTTCCTTCAGCAGAAACATTTGTGCCTTCTTTCCCAGGTTTCCCTGTATCTCAGCCTGCCCCAAGGCTGGACCATACTAATTTGTGGTTGTGCAGGAAGCTCTTCAGGCCCTTACTAATTTGTGGTTGTGCAGGAAGCGTGCACAGACTCTGGAGAAGCTGGAGGAAGACAGGGAAAACCTCCCCTACTTGCCAAGCTTGCTTTCTTCTCTGTTGGCAGGGGAAGCAAGTAGCAATTTTCTAAGAGAAAAGGCACCACTGGAGCTCATAGAAAGTAGAAGAATCGTGGCTACATTGAGGTGTGAAGTGTTCTTACATAGCTTGACTTATTCCTAAATCCAGGGTCAAGTTTAAAATATGAAAATCCATGTAAAATAGCTTGGAAGTGCTCTCAATTACCCACTTTTTCTGGCTTTCTTCCCATGTATATAAACTCATGGTGCCATGTAAAACAGTCTTACACATTCTTAGGCCTTTGGAAATCTTACCACTTCTCATTTCTCTTGGAGGTTTCCTACCAAAAATCTACAAGTATGAAAACAATATCCAAGTCCGGACAAAGTTACATCTTGGATCTGCCAATATTGCCTACTTAGGCTCATGCTTTCCATAACTTCCTCCAAATCTAAATGGCAAGCCATTCTAGGATAAGTTTATCACATGGAGGCAGGAATGTGAAAGAGAACGTTGATCAGAATTCATCAAATTGCAGAGCAGATTTAACCAGATCACTTTACAAACCTATCCAATGGAAGTTTTGTGTTTTAGCCAATAATATTACCAGTTAGTTGGGATAAAGTAAGGGCATTTTGCTATGGGTAGGAGAGGATATATGAGTAAAAGTAGAAGAAAAAGTATGAGAAGGAAGAGTCTTGCTTTCTTTCAAAATTATTAATGCTATTCCCCCAAATATGAGTGCTCATGTTTCCTAGAATCATAAAGATATCATTTGCTAGAGATCTCTCCTGCTAAGGTAAAAAGATTAATTCTTACTAACAGAGATATCATCACGGTGTAATGTGAAGCATCATCTTGGGTTTAGCCTGGCCATGGCATGATTCCACCTCATCTACTCTACACAGGGGGCCTGGATGAAATTTCTTAACCTGTGAAGAGTCTTGGGTTCTTCTGCATAGTAAAACAGAGATAATGTATGGTAGAGTTAAGTTGATAGTTACCTGATGCAATTATGCATGAAAAATGCATGCAGATTGCTTGGCATGAAGTAATGACTCAATCCATGATCACACGGTAACAATAACTTTCTAATAGATGTTGGAGTGCACAACCTTCATGTCCCTGTTTGTCTTCTGCACTACTTCTGAGAAGCTCAGGTCTTTCATTCTCACACCTTTAGGGGTAGATTTCTTGTTATGAGATTTGATCCTTATTAGCCCTCTCTCTTCCTTCCTGGAAACTATCCTTTCCCCTTTCTTACACACACTCATCATTTCTTTACCTTCTCTTATGCAGGAAAAGTCTGCAGAACATCTGACTAAGGCTATAATCCTGGTGAAACCATAGTGTGTAAGAGGTAGGGGAGAAAAAACATCTCATGAGGGATTCAGAGAAGGACCAAGAAGTAAGAAAATGATTCAGAAAGCAGAAACAAAAGAGAGCAATGTTTTAAAAGGGGTCTGTAATAAAAAGCAAAATGTAGCCGAAGGGTCTAGAATGAGAACTAAAATAAAGTTCACTGAGATCCATAGATGATCTCCTGCCCCAGCCTTCTGAGACCAGTCACACACATTTATGTGCCAGCTGGCTGGTGCCGGAGGAGCCTTATTCACAGCAGAGAACACATGTAAATTATCCTCTGAGATGAGATCACCTGTGGGGAGCACAGTGAGGGTAATGGCTCAGGCCTCCTGGACTGGGCCATGGAATATTCATATCCAGTGTATCTAAGATTAGGGTATTTGTAGCACATATAAAATGGCACAGACAATTCCCATATATAGACTTCTTGCGAGCAGTTCCCCGGGGCCCAGGATTTTAGGAGCCACAGACCTTATGGAAAACCATCCATTAAAGTCCCTGTAAAAGAGAAGTAGATTGCTCTTGGATTGTTCTGTAAGACCTCCGGTTCAAACTCATTTATTCTCCTCTGCAGAAAGTCACGTACTGGTGATCCTAAACCAGTGCCTCAAGTGAGGCATCTCTCTTCCATGTAGGTTTACAAAGTTGCATTTGGACACACGTTGTGCTTTTTTTGGGCCATAGTCTCCACACTCCCTACCCAATTTATATTACTCATTAATGGCCCCTGTTTGGCCCTATAAGCATCTAATCAACTTGTAAAGCTTAATGTTGTCTAGTGGTTTTCAACTGGTCTGCTGGGGCACACTGGTGTACTGCAAGAGTTTTTTAAAACATGCAGTATCTGACTAGTTAGTTGGGGGCTCTGGCCTCTTTTTCTGTAGATTATCAAATAAAATAAAATTTAAAAAGACAACAGCCAACACAATAGTTGCTCAGTGTGAATGAGTAAAAATTATACCTACTTTTTTTTGTCAGATCAGCAAAACCTATATTTTTTTTTAGTATGCTACAGAATTTTAGTAATTAGTTTATGTGTGCAATGAGATGAAAAAAATTGAAAATCACCAACATATTCTAATTGCATTGCATATGTTTGCTTCTGCAAGCTGCAAGGAAAGGTCTTTTCTTATACCCTTTATTCTTCAAGGCTTCTGCAGATATTTATTTTAACCTCATTTCACCCAGAGAAAATGTTTTGCCTCTGTAAATTGTGATTGGCCTCAAGTGGTAACATTTCCTCCCCTCAGGGAGCATTCACCTAGCAGGCGGTCTAGTGCTTCCTTCTCTTATACAAAAGCCCAAATACTAAATCTTTTTTCATGAAAACATGTTGGCACAAGAATTTCTTCTGTTTTAACAAGAACCTTGCCTGCACTTTCTGTGCTGTTTTCCTTCTTTTCCTTTTTCTCATAAATGCCATGGTAACGTGAGGCTATTTCTCGCATTAAGTTATGAAATGGTTTTCTTGACCTACTGCTTTTTGTAGAAGGTAGTGCTTATAACCCAATTTTGATTTACACAGAGTCACAGGAAAATGGAGCCAAACTTAACAAACGCTATTTGTTAAGCAGTGAACCAAACCATATCCACTGTTTGCTGGGAGGGGCTGGGGTAAGAAAACGTCAGGAGAGGCATCTCTGAGCTTTCCATTTATGAAGCAGGATGAGAGAGGAAGTAGGACTTGTTTCTCTAGATACCAGCCTTCAATTAATGCTGGAGCTCTATGCTGGGTAGGGTAGTGCTGCTTCCTGTTGTTTGTTAAAGACTGGAGCTCCTAGTGTAGGAAGATTAACCAATTTAAGGTGGGGACAGGAGGGAGTCTCTTTTGCTATTCCCCTAAAAGATTTCCTCCTCACCATCTCTTCCTCCTCCTTTCCCACTTCTGTTTAGTTTATTTTTTATTTTTTGAATTGTTGATGCTTAGTTTAAATTGTCTACATCAGTGGGAACCTCTCACATCTTAAAAATTGTGCTTCAATTGTATAAAAACAAACAACAAAACATATGACAAAGCTATTGTGCTCTTAGATTAGTGATTCTATGACCCATCTATCCTTCTTATGTCTATACTATTCGATAAATAACTATCCTGCCAATGAAATATTTCTCTGTAGCAGGATAGATGTGTGTTTGTGTGTGTGTGTGTGTGTGTGTGTGTGTGTGTGTGTGAGAGAGAGAGAGAGAGAGAGAGAGAGAGAGAGAGAGAGAACATAACATTTATTATAGGGTAAGCATTAGCAGAATTAGATGTATGTGAGGTAGCATGAAAGTGACTACTAAATCTGGGGATAAAAAGTCATATATATAATGCAGTAGAAGAAAGAACAATGAAATGTAGGGAGCGGCTATAGGGTTAAGCCTGGGACTGACCTGTTGGCAAAGCCACAAACAAGTCACAGATTAGGGCGCACAGACCATTTAGCATAATTAAGCTTGACCTTATGACACTTCCTCCTTCCTGGGTAGTTAATGGGCTGTGGGAGGTCCAGCAAGTGCTGCCAAAACAAGTGAAACTCACAAGAACATTGTAACTATGGTGACCACCACCTTGTTTACCTCTGACTATAAAATAAAGCATCAGCTTGCTGGCTAGATCTCTCTCTGTGGCCTCAACCAGGCACAGGAGATCCACAGAGACCCAGCTTATTCTCTTTGTCTGTCTTTTCTTCAATCTGTCACTACCCTCACTCAGGTTCACAGAACCTTTGGCTGTGCTGGCCAAGCACAATGACAACTTCTCTTTTCTCCTTGAGAGGTAAATGGATGCCCCTGTGTTTCTCTTCTAACTTCTGATAGAGTTAACTTTGAAGGTACATGTGTACAGTTGCAAGATCAGAAGGCCTGTAACTTGCACTATAAAACCAAAAAGATAGGGCCTCTGATTGAGTCTATTGTGATTTCAGGAAGCACCTTTAGGCAGCTGTTTCTTTCTTCAAAGAAAATGTTGTAAGTTTGCTCTTACAAGGCCCATGTTAGGTTGGCAAGGAACTTTTTCAAGTGGCTCTCCTTAGCCACCAAGGTAAACTTTGGTACAAGGGGAATGATTTAGAGAATTCCCACATGCTATATACATGAGTTTCAGTTGAACTAATTGGTGATGGTGTGTGTCTGCAGGATAGGTGGGGTTCAGAGATCTCAATTGAATGTTATGCTGACAACAATTTAGGAAAAAAAGATGAAAACAGTGTTAGACTCAAATCTGATCTCAGTCCTATTAGGCTGCAACATGTATAAGCTCACCTAGTTATTCACCTACTGAAGTCTTCTTGGCAGAAGTTTACTTCTTGTTATTCCTGTAGGACCATTTTTTATTGAGACCACTGACTACACTAGTGATCACATTGCTATTAAGTCTCAGAGAACGCAGGGCCTGTCAGAGTGTCAGGATTTATCTAGGAGGATGCAGGCCAAACAATCACATCAGAAAAATAAAAAAAGAAGATTTTATAGGAATGGGCATATGCAATTATAGGTAGAAACTTTCTTTGGCTTACAGATGACAGTAAGGAGATGGTAACATGCATTCATTCGTCAAGCTCTTTGTAAGATGTTATAATGATGGAGTGTTAAAGATGAAATGTAATTTATTACAATTTAATAGTGGATATAAATTATGATACAAGAAAGTTTGTCAAAGATGAACAGCTCAGTAATGCTACATGAGTGGTCAGGTGATGAAAAGATGACATTTGCCTGGCATTGGGAAAGGCTCTGTGGAGAAGGAAGCTCATGGGCACTGGCCAGGGTAAGTAAGTTCTCCATAGATGATGGCAGTTGGTATGGGAGGAATCACAGGGTACAGCCAAGGAATGACATCCATTCATTTTGTCTGGAGCACGTTCTGGGAGCCCTGGAAGGCGAGGCTGCAGATGTATTTTAGCACTGTATTAGGAAGAGTATAATATAGATTAAGAAGAAATATCATACATCAGTGTCATATAAAAAAGAAGACAGTGAGGGAGAAGAGGGAGTATGGTCTCTGGAAGTCAGAAGGCTTTAAACCCAATTATTTTTCATTTTCTACCTATGCAGCCTTAGGTGCAAATGCCCACCTTGTCTCTTTCCACGAGTTTAGAAATTATAGTAATTTAGAAAATACCATATAAAATATGTTATAATATTTAGACATTACCTACCTAAGCATTCCTAACACAGAGACTCATTACTGTTTTTATCCGAGAGAGTAGTGCTGGTCCAATTTATTGATTTGTAATGAATTATATCAGCACTTAGCAGAGTTCACCTAATGGTGTCTATTCAGAAACAAAATTACTTTTGACATGTTCCCCCATCTTAGTGAACATCTTACATTGGTCCAGGATATTTTTTGCTGTTTTTTAATACTGTTCTCACTATGGCTCAACTAATTTTACTTCTCACCGTTAATCCCAATGTGGTGCTACTTTTTGTTTTTCTGATGAGTAGCTGTTTGAATGAATTGATTTTGGACTGTGCCCAATTCCTTTATTTAACTTGTAATCCTTTCATGTCACTCTGGAGGTATTGCTTTGAGACAAGTCCCGGCAGAGATGGCATTTCAAGAAGCCTATGAGGATTAGCTTTGTTTTTTTTGTGTGTGTGTTTGTTTTTTTCCCAGCACACAAACTAATTTAGGGAATTATCACCTCAGGCATAAGGATGATAGCTCTGGAAATGTCAGAAAGGCATGTGGAAGAGTCCAGCTCCTTTTTACAAATAGTTTGGTGGGGAGCAAAATACCAACTCCATCAACGAGTCAGCGGGTGGACAGACCTTTAGAAATGTCTGCACAACCCTTTGCTGGCTGCTAATCTTCTCTTTGTAATTTTACTGACATAAGCAATAAACCTTGTAATTAGATTGCACTAATCAAGAACACCGACAATAATGGAATAGCAATCACAGTGCTCATATGTAAATCCTGTGAAGTTCTGAGCCTAGTGTTGGCATCTGAGCCTAGTGTTGGTTTCAGTTATATCCTGATGGAAAGGAGCTGATGCATCCAAGCTGGCTGAATCACTTGTAGCTTAACTGTTTCTCTGACCTGTCCTACGTATGCTTTTTAAAATGCATCATTCACGAAGTAAAATTCCTTGTGCTGCTGTTTGAGCCTGTGCAATTTTCTTCAGGGTTTACCACATCCTCAGTACAGGGCACTTGCTGAGGATTGATGGCCAGCTGGGGTTAATGGCTGAAGGTAGAGCCAAAGACCATCAATTCCTTCCCTCCAGTCATTAATTCTTAGGAGATGACCTGTCCTTTCATCATTATTGCTTGAGTCTGACCTTTATATGAAGTGATGTGGCACCATCGCAATTAATCCCAACTTGGGGACTGCAAAAGACACTCTCACCAAATTGGAAGCTTCTTCGCCCCCCACCCCCCACCTAAATTTGTTAGGACAACTGCCATTTTCCCACCTACCAAAGGACAGCATGTCATGCTCTAAGTCTGTGTAATATTCCATAAGCACTTTGTCTGGAATCAGCCACATTTTTTTCAAGCTTCTAATGAACTCATATTCATGGGATTTCCCTATTTGCTCCTATCTAAAACGTTTGTCTCAGCCAGGCAGCTTCTTTTTTTCAGAGAAATGCCTCATGGCATTAGGTTTCATCATTGTGTAGGAACTGTTACATGTTCCCTTCAGAACCCTTCATTCAAATGTGCACAAAGACCCCTCCTCTGGGTCCCTGTGTGTTTGTTTGAGCTGAGGAGGCGGAGGAGTGGGCCTGCAGTGAGTGAAAGGCTGTGTAACACAGACCCTGCACCCACCAGCACTCTGGGAAGAGTTTCTTTTTTTTATTTCTTAAATATGTTTTATTGATTTTTTTTTACAGAGAGAAAGGGGGAGAAAGTTAGAAACATCAATGAGAGAGAAACATGACTCCTATACATCCCCTACTGGGGATGTGCCCACAATAAAGGTACATGCCCCTGACCAGAACCAAACCTGGACCCTTGAGTCTGCGGGCCAACGCTCTGTCCACTGACCCAAACTGGTTAGGGCTGGGAAGAGTTTCTTATTTGCAGGGACAGGGAGGCTTCTTTCCAATCAGCTCTTCATTATGGTTTTCCTTATTATTACAGTCCCTGAAGAGGGTCATTGTTGTATTTTCTCTGAAAGAATAATAATGGATAAATTATTTAATAATATTGCTTTGTCTTTTATCTGGTCTTTCACCCAGGAATCTCCAGGTGGTTTACAAAGATTAATTACAATGTACAAGGCTCACAAGATGGATCTAAATTTAAAGAGTTTTGAAAGTTGTGAGGCCTCAATAAATTAAGGACATAGAAGAGGAAACCTGAAGTGGGAGTTCATTTGTTTCATTATAGAAGAAAGAGAATTCCTTTTCAATTACCCTGTGACATTTTTTTTCCTCCAGAATTAGAATAAAGGATGTAAGATTAGATCCACAAAAATGAGTTAACTTCTAAGCACCATGCTATTTATTACCAGGGAACAGTGCTGCCTGTTTAATGTAGTGAATTAATCTGGATTTTTGGGGTCAGAAGTAATATAACCCAACTAATAATGTTCTAAGTAAAAAGAAAAAATGGTGAATGTAACTGAAAAA
>PVJN01028801.1:0-27046 GCA_004026805.1 Lasiurus borealis
ACCACGATGCCCCGCCCAATCAGAGCGCCGCATCGGGCTTTCCACCGCGTTCGGGCCAGAGACTTGAGCCTTAAAGCGACAGGGTGAAATTTACCGGACAGACAAAAGGGACAGTAGCCCGGGCGGGGGGGAGCTTTCCCCGGTACCCTCTGAGCACTTGGGGGGGCCTCCTTTTTACCAGCCCCCACCGCCTCAACGCGCCCGGCGCCGGCCCAGGGGAGCGGAGCCTAAGGTGAGGCTCAGGGCCCGCCCACGTGCTAGGGTTCGCTGGCCCCAGCAGGTCGTAGGCGGCTAGTTTCCCTTCGCGCGGGGGAATACCCGGGTTTGAGCCCGTACATCCCCCGTGGGCACAGTACCAGGCATCTCATTAGTGTGTCTTGAACCAATAACAATGCTAATACTTATTAATTGGTTACTACGTGCCGGACGATGTGAAAGGCTTTCCTTTCATAAATAGCTCATTGATCCCTCACGGACGGTACTGCTGTTATACTTGATTTCTTCACGTGGGGAAACCGAGGCTGACTGACTAGTCCAATATTTCCTAAACGAATAAATGAACCAATTGCAGTAAAAGGAGGCCATCACCTCTACAGTATCTAACCTACGCCAGCCCTCCTCACTGCCCTTGTCTGTAAGCGGAGCACGGTAAGCTGGCTGGCTCAGGCAGGGCTAAGTTGCCAGCTGCACCGGCGGCGGAAGTCTGCAGATATGAGCGCATTCAGGCTGCCATCTCTGCTCTCCGCACTGAACATCCTCCTGGTTTCCTTCGGCACCAGCTCCAGGCAAGGTGGAGGACCTGGCCACACGACACCCGGTTGAACCCATGGCTGCGGTCCCTAAAGGACCGGGCCGCGCTCTTGCCTCTCTGCACCTGAAGAGGCGCGGTTGGGGTAAGAGCTGAAAAGCGAGCAACGCAGAGAGCCGATAGAGAACATCGAAGCTACCCTCCGCCATGCTCTACCTCTCCTAGAAAACCTAGTCCCAGTTCCTCCCGCACAAAAAAAAAGCTGCAAAATTATTTGAATGGCTCCATTCATTCGCGGTACGGGCACTTTAAGGGGAGGCTCCGCCCACTCGGCTGGAGCGCAGAGCCTTCCCGCCACAGGGTCCGCGCGACAGCCAGACTAAATTTGGAAGTGATGACGTAGGGCAGGTGGCCGAGCCACTTCCGGCTGCCCATATAAGGACAGGGGCCGGGCCCTCCATCCCGGGCAGCAGCCGGCTTTTTCCGGCCGGCGGGCGTGGGCGGGGCTGGCCCCCAAACACGCCCTCTTCCTTTCCCCACTTTGGCCTAAGGCTGTTGGAGCCCCCGGCTTCCGGAGCCGTGTCTAGTGGGGCCGAGGAGGGAGGCTTTGCTTCCTTCCCGGAGGCCAGGAAGGCGTGACGCCCCTCCGGGAATGCCCCCCGCGGGCGGGTTGGGGTGCTCTCTGGGCTCCCACTGACGCCATCTCCCAGACACTCTAAACACAGATCTCGCCTGCACTAGGGGCGGCCTGGTGAGGCCCCTTTACCCCCGTCTTCCCAGTTTTTTACCCCTACAGGCCCCCATCCCAGGAATTACTGCTCCCTCTCCCCCAATTGTCTCAGGCACCCTTCCTCGGAGGACGCTCAGGTCCCCTCCCTGCACCTGGGGGCTCAAAACCCCTAAAAGACTCCGTAGAACTGTCCCCATCCGGCGACCTTTCCTGCCACACACTTCGGGGACCGCCTGAGAATGTCCCCCCAACCCCCACCCCCACCGCCACCGGCACCTCAGACTCCGCTGACTTCCCTGGCGCAGGTTCTCACTCTAAGCCCCACACAGCGACTCTGACACCCAGGGCGACCCTCCGAGGCCTCCATAGACGCCGCCCGCCCTCCAGAGGGAGGTCAGGGCCTCGTTCAGGCGATGGCGCACTTCCCAGCCCCACAGGAACGCCCCTGGGTGACCAGACGCGGCCCTCCTCCCCACACACTCCTGGTCTCTCCCCGGGCGGGTGACCCCGCACGCAGAGGGCTCCTCTGCTCTGGAAACCATCTTCAGAGCCGCCACCTCACCTTCCCGCAACCCCTAGGCTCACACCCAGGAAGACCCCATCCGCAGGTGCATCTCCGGGGCGCCCGCCAGCGGCCATCCCGCCCCTGGGGGCCTCCATGTTCCTCTCCTCAGCAGGAAAAAAGTGGAGAGTTCAGCAGAACCACCCGCAGAATGCCCGCACAGCACCCCGCCCGCAGGAAGGGGGGCGACCCCTTCCCCCCAGCCCTTCCCACACCTGCCACTCCCGACCCAGGCTGGGACAGCTCTCCCCGGAGAGGACCCGGGAGCGGGCTCCAGGAGTCCGTTAAAAGGATCTACGAATAGAACGAGCCCCTTCCCCAGACACAAGCTCGTCTGATTTCTGGGAGGTTGTTACTATTTACATCGCCGGGAAGGGAAACTGAGGTTGCGCAGCAACCATCCCAGGGGCTGGGTCTCGAACCCAGAGGTCCCGGGTTCAGCCTTCAGCTGGGTCAGGCAGGTTAGGGGGAAGCGGGAAACCGCGAGATAAACGAACGCGAAGGGCGGAGGCATGCGCACAGAAAGCCGCCTCTGCCCACAGCCAAGATGGCCGCGGAGGCGGCGGGAGTTCTGCACTTCCGGCTTCTGAGGCCTCTCTGTCTCGCCTCGTGGTCCGGCTCTCGATGGTGGCCTGGGTCACGTGACGGGGGCGGGGGTGGCGGCGTGCTGTCCCCCGCTGCGAGGAAAGCAGCTATCCAGGCCCAGAGGAGAGGGGGCTCGGTCTCCGACGGGGGGCGGTGACATGTCTCTCGAAGACCCGTTTTTTGTAGTCCGAGGGTGAGTGGCAGTGATGGGGGAGGGCAGAGGGTGCCAGGGCCCCTGCCAGCCAGTGCCCGGATGCGGGCCGCAGCGTGCCAAGCGGTCTTGGGGTGCGTGGGTCGGGATCACCCGGTGGTCGAGGTACGCAAGATGATGTAGGGGTCCTCTGAGCTCCCCCACTCATTTAGGGGCACAGCGGCGGGCGGAAGACCCGCTTGCCCCCAAACGCGCCCGCTGTGCCCCTGCCTGCAGCGAGGTGCAGAAGGCGGTGAACACTGCCCGAGGGCTGTACCAGCGCTGGTGTGAGCTCCTGCAGGAGGGCGCTGCGGTCGGACGCGAGGAGCTGGACTGGACGACCAATGAACTGCGGAATGGCCTGCGCAGCATCGAGTGGGACCTCGAAGACTTGGAGGAGACCATCGATATCCTGGAGGGTTGGAGGGTTGGAGGGCTGCTGGGAGAGCCCATTGCGGTGACAGGGGAATCTGGGAGGCTGGACACCAGGGAGGAGTTGAAAGCTTTTGGGGCAAATGAGGGGATTGTGTCTAGCTGTGGCCTTGACTCTTGACTGGGGACCTACGCATAGTGGAAGCCAACCCAGGCAAATTCAAGCTTCCAGCTGGGGACCTGCAGGAGAGAAAGATATTCGTGGAGCGAATGCGGGAAGCTGTCCAGGTGAGAGAGAGGTTATGATGGGGTAAGGGTGGAAGTTGAAGCATCTTTACTCTCTGATGCTGTCCTCACTCTCAGGAAATGAAGGACCATATGGTCAGCCCAGCAGCCATAGCCTTCATGGAGAGAAATAATAGAGAGGTAAGGCATCTTGACCTGACCCGAAACATTTTTCCGGGTGAGCCTCTCCTTGGTGTGTGTTTGCTTGATCCCTGGGAAAAGTATATGTCTGTCCTTTATATGTCAGTGCCCATCCTTTTTGTGTGCAGTCCTCTTGGCTGTCTACCTGCCTGCTTTCTGTATGTGTATACACCTGAGCCCTCACTGATTGTGTAATACTCCCTTCTGCCTTGTCCTAGAGGTCTATACTGGTTTTCCAGGGCATGGGGGGGTGTGTGTGTGAGTGGTGTCTGTATACCTATCCTCTTTCTTTGTTCTCTGTATTTACTGTTTTCAGCACATATGCCTACATTTTTCATACACACACACACACACACACACACACATATATATATATACACATATACATATATATATATAGTTTATTGATTTTTTACAGAGAGGAAGGGAGAGGGATAGAGTTAGAAACATCGATGAGAGAGAAACATCAGTCAGCTGCCTCCTGCACACTCTCCACTGACTATGTGCCCGCAACCAAGGTACATGCCTTTGACTGGAATTGAACCTAGGACCCTTGACTCCACAGGCCGATGCTCTATCCACTGAGCCAAACTGGCCAGGGCTCTGCCTACATTTTTCCTCTTGTGTATGCACGTGACCTATCTGAGTGTGTGCCTGCTCATGCCTTTTGTTCGAATGCTCCCTGCTGCCTGTCTATACACCTTTCCCCTCTATGTTGAATGCCCATTCTTTGTATGTTATGACTCCACCAGCCTCTTGCCATCCCATTATAAGCTCACATTGGATCTGGGAGGGTGGGGGAGCTGAGGCCCACACCAGCTTGGAGTCCTGTAGCAGTGCCAATGTGCTTTCCTGATGAGCTACCTTGGGGATAAAAGTCCAAATTCTCACACTTGTTTATATGGTAACTAGTGGCCCAGTGCATGAATTCATGCACATTGAAAGGAAATTAATTAGGAATATTTTAATATTGCTATTTTCCCTTTCTCTATAGTAGAAGTGTCAACTAAATTTGCAATCGACAATGACAGATCAAAACACATGCATGTGCTGAGACTGGTTTGGCTCAGTGGATAGAGCGTCGGTCTGCGGACTGAGGGGTCCCAGGTTCGATTCCGGTCAAGGGCATGTACCTTGGTTGCGGGCACGTCCCCAGTGGAGGGTGTGCAGGAGGCGGCTGATCGGTGTCTCTCTCTCATCGATGTTTCTGACTTTCTATCCCTCTCCCTTCCTCTCTGTGAAAAATCAATAAAATATATATATTTTTTAAAAAAACACATGCATGTGATTGGTGCTAGCGAGAGTTTTATATATATTGCATATGGGCGAGTCAACTTAGCTTTTATTATATATAGAATAAACTTGCTTAATTAGACCTGTTTTCTGATTTAGCTAAACCTTTTCCAGCCCAGGGAAGCATCCCAATTTCTCTTTCAGGTAATTGTCAACAACACAGTAGTAAATATCAACATGAACAGATTATTGTTGTAGATCATGCAGGGAGAACAAAGGGTGAAATATTTAACTGCAGCAGTGTTTGACTATATTTTGCGCAGTGAGAAAACCTGAAGTCACTTTCAAGATTCATCATTTCTTCTTTTCAGTTGGATCAAGTTTCTAAATATCCATTTTTTTGGTTAATGAAAAGAAAATAGGATTCCTCGGAGTCTCCTATCTACCTATTCCAGGACTTTTGTGAGGATCAAATGAGATGAGGCAAAAACTGCTTCACAGACATTTGGTTACAATGTAAAATGTTTCCACCTAGCTATAAAGCAAGTGTTCCTAGGCTGAAGAAACTCCAAGGAGACTAATTGCTGGGGAGAGGAAGCTGGGTGTTGCCATGTGACATCATTCAGGGCTGGGCTGTGGGCCACATTTTGCGCCATGGGGTCTTGGCAGCGTCGGTTGCAACTTGGTGGGGTGTTACTCTGGGGTTGCTTTGTGGGTGCCAGGTCCAAGGTGCCATTTCTCTGTAAATGGCCAGTGTGTGTCACTGCAACTCTTGCATTGAGCATCTGCCCCCTGGTGGTCATTGTGCATCACAGCTACTGGTCAGATGATACTTAGCATATTAGCCTTTTCTATATATAGATAGCTGTTTTCCATGGATTAATTTTCTCATTCCAACCTCAGCAAACAGGGATTGTAGTTCTCCCATTTTATAGATGAGGAAACTGATACACAGGGAGGTTAAGTGGTATGGCTTTGGAGTCTGTCACCTTGCTGTTAAGTGGGTCTCAGGAACCCAGGCCAATGCACTTCAAACACTGCCTTCCTGACTAACATCTAAATTTGTCTGTGTCTGGCTCTTTGGCGAGTAGGTGTTCTTCCCTGATCTTGTGTTCTGTGCCCCACCAGATGCTTACGGGCAAGCCAACTGCCCAGAAGCCATCCAGTGACCTGCTGGATGCCAGCGTGGTCTCTGTCACCTCTCGCTACATTGAGGAGCAGCAGGCCACACAGCAGGTTTGTGTGGCTGGTCAGTCATGGGCTGGAGGAACTCTGGTCTCCCTGATGACAGTAGTTCCCACTTCTCCAATCTGCAGCTGATCATGGACCAACAGGATCAACAGCTGGAATTGGTGTCTGGGAGCATCCGGGTTCTGAAACACATGTCTGGCCGCGTTGGGGAGGAGCTGGATGAGCAGGGCATGTGAGGCCAGGACCCCCAGGGTGGGCCGGGAGCCTGAGGCCGGCTCCCCTTTGAAGGCTTACACCATCTTGGTCTTGGCAGCATGCTGGACACATTTGCTCATGAGATGGACCACACACAGTCCCGGATGGATGGGGTCCTCAGGAAGATGGCCAAAGTGTCCCATATGACAAGTGGTGAGTTCTCTGGGGAAGGCAATTTAGCGGGGGTGGAGGCATGGGATGGTGCTGCCTCCCTCATGACTTCTAACCCTCTTACCCCTAGACCGCCGACAGTGGTGTGCAATTGTGGTGCTGTTGGGGGTGCTTCTCCTGGTTCTCATCCTGCTCTTCTCTCTCTGATCCTGGCTCTCCCAGGGGGCTGATCCCTCAAGCTGGGGGAGCTGGTAGGGCCCTGCCCCCTGGGAGGAGGGTGTCATGTCTGGGGAGCTGTCCCATCGAGAGCCAGTAGGACCCTCAGGGTCCTTGGTTGGAGCCCCCACCACTGGTTCTTTCTCAAGTGCACTTAGGGGGTGGTGGAGGAAGGGGGACCTCAGATACATCCCGTCCCATTTTTATTTCCAGTGTCCCAAAGCCATTTATTCACCCCTGTGCCTTCTACATGTGCCAACTTGGAAATAAAATCCCAGCCTTTTTTATACATATTTAGATCATATGGTATGTTGATTCTAAACTTGTGGCTGCTTCCTGAATTGGAACTAAACCTCGTTTACATGCATAGGTATGTGCATTTGTGTACACATGTTAGGGATTTCAATGGCCAGTATTAGGTGCAGAAAAGACTATTCTGGTTAATTTCTTGGTTGGTTTTCATGATGGATAATTTTATTGCCACTGAACATTTTAAACCATGAGTCTTTCTTGAGTATTTGAAGTTCAACCTAAACATCTTTTGCCTGTTCTATACCCAAAGTAGGTAAATGCCTTAGCCATGGAGCTGAGTGGTCACTTCTGAGGTGCCTCCAAGTAACGCTGGGCTCCACTGCACACCTGGCTTCTAGTTGCCTCTCTGAAGCCACTCTAACAAGGCAGTGTTTGTAAATTTAAGGGCTTTGCATGGAGCCTTCCTTCCTGAGTATGAAATGATTCCTATATAAACTGGGTAAACTTATGCTGTGAACCTTAGATTATCATCAGATGTTTCCATCCCCCACATTATTCAGGAACACACGTCTGTCTGCATTGGGGAGGAGCTGGATGAGCAGGGCATGGGAACCACGAATCTCACTCATATACACATTCTAGAGTGTTCTCTGTTATGAGGATGCTATTCTGTCAGGCCAATTTGTCAAAAAAGAACCAAATATGTGCTTCTGAAAGTCAGGTGGGGCAGCATTACTTCTGAATTTTTGTTGGCAATGCTTTTGACCCTCAAAACCCCTTGACAGCTGATGCTGGACTTCCAATGGGATGGTCTTACTGAGCCATACCTAAGCCATCCTGTGAATGTAGTATAGTTGACCTCTGAACACAGGTTTATAAACTGTGCAGGTCCGTTTATATGCTGATTTTAAAAATAAATACTATACATGTAATTCTCTTAACCTTTTTTGTTGCCTCTTGTAAGAATACATCATATGGTACATATACAAGGTATGTGCTCATTGACTATATTATCAGGCTTCTGGTCAACAGTAGGCTTAGTAAATTTTTTTGGGTGTCATGTTACACATGGATTTTTGACTGCAAGGGTCAACCTGCACCATATTAGTCATCTCCATGGGCATCATTTCTTTGCATCATGGGTGGAAGGACTTGCCTGGGCAGGGATGTAGCCTCCTTGTCCACCTCCCAGCAGATTTTTGTTGACCAATGGGATCCCTCAGGTAACTGACCTTCCCAGGCTGCTTGAAATTACTGAACAAATGGGATCCTAAGGCACTTACATGTCTTGATTTGGCTCCATAGAACATTTGTCATTTCATACGCTCAGGACTCTACAGCTAGGTTTGCCATCTTAACTTTTGTGTTGACTCAAAATGGAGGGAAAGGTGTGTTTGGGATGGGGGATGTCAGACCACAAGGCAGCTAGTGAGTGGGTCAGTAGGCCATTCAAGGGAGCCTTTACCCTTCAAGCTTTGGAGGGACTCCCATGGGACGCCCATGCAGGGGCCATGTGTGCAGGAACAGCCTTGGGCCGTGTTGTGAGTCTACACATGAGGTAATCTGAAGGGTGCTATAAGTGGAACCCGTTGGTGGTTTGGGTCTGTATCGTGTTACCATCTGAGAACATGCTGCCCTCCCTCTTACATGTTGTCATGTGACACTCCCAAGTGCACCCTGAGCGTGACCCTGTTGCATTTGTCAATGTGAGTCCTGGGCAGTGGGGGTCTTGCTCTGCAGAATGGGAGACCCCAGTGTGCAGCATCTCTTCCCAGCCACTACAACCCCTCTGCCCCCCAGTGAGTAGCATGCTGCAGGGCTGTTACAAAGGCGTTTAGTTTATTCTCATCAGTGTTACTGATGTTCTCATGTTCACATTTCCCAGTGCGCTCCTCTCCTTACAGTAGTTAATGTGCAATCTCACTTACAGGCTGGGGTGGGGGTGAGGGGCTCAGCCCAGAGAAGGGCAGGTGTTGGCACTCCACGTGGACACAGCAGCTGGCCTGTCCTATGGGAACAGGGGCGGCCAGAGGCCTCCAGTCTTTTCGTTGGTGAGTCTCCATTCATGCTCCTTCCTGGCTGCCCAGGTGGGGATGGGAACCATGCAGCTCAGAGCAGGGCTGGGGGAGGGAAGGGGAGGAAAAGCAGCAGGCCACCTGAAAGGGCAGGGTGGATGGGCACAGGGGTGGCTCCTGGGGTAAGGCACAACCCTGTCTTTGGCTCTCCTGGTGAGGAATTCCCCCTGCCCCTCCCCCACCACCAACACACAGTCCCCTGGAGCCAGGGGCACCTCCTGGGGTCCCTGAAACAAGGGGTTCTGCCACCCAACCCAGTGCTGCAGGGTATGGAGAAAGAACAGGGGTAAGCCCTGCCTGAGTACAAGGCAGGGAAGGGGCTAGGCAGGGATCTGCCCAGAAAAAAGGGTGGGGAGGGAGAGGACACCAGTCCCAGGAGCTGGCCCCCAGCTAAGGCCTGGAAGTGGGGAGTACCTGGAGACTCCTGCTTCCTTTGGGGGGGCTGGCTGGAACCCCAGCCCACCCCTCTGTGGCCCCTGGAGCCTACCAAGTGACTGGGATATTGTGCTTTGGGATGACGCTGGGGTAGAGTGTCAAGGCCAGGATGAGGGGCAGGGGAGGTGTGACTAAGGTGCTTGTGCTTTAGCTGGGGGTGTCAACTCCCCCCTCATACACTTGCCTCCACCCCCCACACACATACTCGGGCCAGAAAGAGGAGTGCCAGGATCACAGCCAGACCGGACACCTCCAACTCCACAAACGGATGCTGGAGGGACCCCCTTCCCATAGGCTGGTGGGGGCTATAGGGTGGGGGATGGGGCCTCCAAGTCAGATTCCAAGGGTTCATTGGGATAGCCCCACCCATCTCTAGCAAGCTCCTGCCTTTGGAAGCTGTGGGCTATCAGACTTGGGAGGAGACCAAAAGTGAGAAGAGAGGCGAGGCGAAAGGCGAGGAAAAGGCTAGACAAAAAATGTCAAATGACACCCAGCAGCACAGGGGGATGGAGAGCAAAAAAGAAAAAAAGAACCCTCTGGTTCACATGTAAAACTCAAAAAGAAATCATTCACACTGGATGATGCTAAAAAGAGAGGAATGGTTAGAGAAAATTCAGCAAACAACTGCTAATAAATGCAGCGGGTCCTGCCCTGTCCCCAGGAGCTGGGCTCTGCCAACAGGCAGGATATCCTTCAAATGTAGTCCAGGCGATAGCTGGCCTGGGGTCCCACCTTGGAAATGTGCACCCATACTCTACATGCATGCAACATTCAGCCTACTCCCACACCCCTCACCCCATCCTACCTTCCACGGCCCCCAGGGACCAAAGGGCACATCAGACACAGTCCCATTGGTTTGAAAAATAAAAGGAATCTTATACTTCAATATTTCATTAGCTAAAAAAATGTTTTAAAAAGTATGTACAGGGGATGGGAGCTGGGAGCCCTGCCGTGGGATGGGGTGGGGAGGGAGGGAAGGGCAGCAGCCTGCCAGCATGCTCCCCTGGTTCCACTGCCTCTCTTATCTTCATTTATTTTAAAGCAAAACTTCTCCGCATTCACACGCACACGCACCTGTGAGCCTCCAAAACCTCTCCTCAGAAACTCTGGGTCTGTATCCTTCACTCAGGACCTGCCCCACTCAGGTTTGATGGGCCTGATGGGGCAAGAGAGGCTGAGTACAGGGTGGGGGAGAAAGAAGGGCGCTGGGCGCACTACCGCCTGCCACCTTAGGTCGGTTTAGGTCAGTCGTGTAATTTCTCTGAGCCTCAGGTTTCCTCAGCTGTCACAAGAGCAGTCCCCACAGCCTCGCCTACCCCAGCCCCAGGTGCAGGGACAGACGAAGGAGACAGGAAGGCGCTTTTGGAAACGTGGAAGCACTGGGAGGTGGTGGCAGGAGGGGTCCTGAGCACCCCAGAGCCCCTGCAAGTCCCGTGGGGCTGCAGCGAAGGGTGGAGCAGAGGACTGCCCCTCCCCTGCCTGGCCTGGTTGAGTGGAATGGGAAAACAATTGTAGGGATTAGAAGAGGGGGGAGCGAGTACTCCCTGACTGTGCACGAGTGTGCGAGAGAGAGAGAGAGAGAGAGAGAGAGAGAGAGAGAGAGAGAGAAGGCCACGCAGAGCTCACACCACTGCCACCCTCTCCCAGCCCACTCGGATTGGGGTCAGGGGTGGGACGGGAGGCCGAAGCATGCAGCACACCCTGCGGGTCCTGGGTAGGGACAGACAGTAGCTCGTGACCAAGATGGTAGGTGGGTGGGTGTCGGGAGGGGGAGTGTGACGGCCTCATGGAGGGCTCGGTGGGGGTTACTGGAGGGCCTCGGCTGAGGGGCCAGCCTCGCCATCATGGCTGGCTGTTTCAAAGCTGTGCTCCACACCCATCATGTCCGGCTCCAGCTTGCCCGTGTCACTGATGAAGGTGGTGTAGGTATCACCCTCAGGTGGCTTCCCCTTGGGAATCCAGCTCTTCCGCACGACACGGCGGGCATTGGTGCACATGTCAGCTGCAATGGCATTCATTTCGCTCTCCTTGAAGTTTGGAGCAAAGTTCTGGCAGTAGTCTGTGCGGGGAGAGCGGACAGCTCAGGCCTAGGTGGCCATGCCTCCCACACCGCCAAAAGGCCCTCAGCCATGCCTGTCCTGACTCCCCTAGCCCCAGCCATAGGACACCATAGAAACCCTCTTGGAGGTGAGAAAACAGAGGTCTTGCAGAGAGCATGCTAGATCACATTAGCTGGCTCTGTGCTTGACTAAGCTCTGCCACATGTAGGACATATATGGTTTGACAGAGTGGCCCAGTGCTCTTGAAACATATGGATTATTTGCAGAATTTAGGAATTAGGAGACTCCTTCCACCTGCAAAGAGTTCTCTCCTGACAATTGGATGGGGCTTGGCTGCTTCATAACTACCTTGAGTTTGAAGATCCTCCCACCCTCCCATTGGATAGTCTTCCTTTCAGTGCCCTGTCCCTGACACCCCGAATAAATCTCTAAGCAGCACAGCCCTTCTCCCAACAAGCCTAGGTTGGACCTCAGATCCTGAACAAACCACACCCACCTATCAAGGCCAACACCAGAGAAAAGGACCATCTGCTTACCCCAGGGCCTACACCAACCCGCCTCCAGAAAGCTAGACACTCACACTTGACAGCATGGAGGACGCGACTGTCCAACGGTTTGCGTCTGGGGTCATTGGTGGAAGAGCGGATGCCAGTGCCACAGCTGTTAGCCAGTGTGTTCCTGGAGGGGAGGTCATGGGGAAGGAGTCAGATTCCCTGTGGTGGTGGGGGTCATGGGACAGCTCCCTACTCCCCGGGCTTTGGCAAGGGCCTCACCGGTCAAAGAAGGAGGCCAGGAGGCGCCGCAGCAGGACCTTGTGCCGTGTGCCTGCACTGACATGGCAGTTCATGAGCTGTGCCCTTGTGATGTACACATTGGTGCCTAGAGGGAAGAGATGGAGGGTGGTCAGGCCCTATACCGCCACATTCCCCATGTGGCCAGGCCCACTTCTCGGAGCTCCAGAGAACCTCTCCAACAACTCACCCCAGGGCAGCCTCATCAGCGCTCAGAAAAAGACAGATGGTGGTACCACTGCCCACGGGGCACCTACAATGTGCCAGGCTCATCTAGTATGTGTGTTGCTTTTGTCAGCACAACCAGCTAGGAGTTAGAACAGGCAGCAGAGGCTTGCACCCAGGCACTCTGATTCTGTGCCAAATTCTTAACCATCCAATAGTTAACCCTCACACCACCCTAAGAAGCCACTCATCCACTGCCTTATGGCCAAGATGTCCCCTAATGCTTATATATGCCTCCAGGGCAAAATTCTAGAGGCCAATCTTTGATGTGTACCAACACAGAGGGGTGTCAGCTGCCCTAGGACAAAGCCAGGGGGTATGCTACAGGCCAGTAGCCCAGAGGGCACCGAGGCCAAGGGTGGGGGGAGAAGGGGACTGGGGGAGCAAGTGAGGCCAGCCTACCTGTCACCAGCTCTAGCTTCTCAGAGGGGTCGCCCTCATCATAGAGCTTAGGGTGGCAGCGGTTACCAATCTGGTTGATGAGCTCAGCTGGGAGAGACGCCAAGTCTTGCCGAACCCGGATGCGATTCCGGGATTCAGGGGTCACCTGCTCAGGGAGGGCCTCCACCTTCTCAGCTGTGGAGGGAGAGAGTAGTAAGTGTTGGGGATGGGGGTCATGGGTAGGGGTGGCGATGGGGGAAGATGTGGGGGCAGGGAAGAAGTGGGTGCCTCACCACTTTGGCCGACATTCATCATGCTGTACATGGTGTACATGTTACAGATCTGCCGGTATTGCTCGTCTGTGCCCTCCTCACCCGCATCTTCCTCCTCGTCCTCCTCATTGTGATAGGAGCCTGGGCTGTCGCTAGTATAGGCGCTCGAGGTTCCAGGGCTGGTCCGCTCAGACATGCTGGGCCCACTCACCACGCCCCCTGCTGCGGCTGCTGCCGCAGCAGCCAAGGCCTGCTGAGGTGGCCGGTTGGCGGCCAGGTCCAATGTGGAGAACCTGGCCATTTTTCGGCTACCATTGCCACCACTGCTGCCACCAACCCCGGCCTCCTTCTGGCTGCTGTCCCACAGCCGCTTAGCCACAGGCGTGCACTGCACAGAGTCTGACTCCTGCTGCTCTGTCTTGACACGGGACACCAGGGGCAACGGGGTGCTGCAGGCCGTCCAGCTTGATGTCTGAGCCACGGGGCTCTGGGGCTCGGAAGACGGAGCCTCCTCGGCATGTAGGCCCTGGGAGTCGCAGCTGGGTGAGCTCACCTTGAGGAAGAACTCTGTGCCCTTCTCCATGATCTCCTGGATCTGCAGGAAGCCAGCCGTGTACATGAGCAAGAACTGGTCCCCCATATTCATGCTCAGCCGGCCCGTGTAGCAGAAGCTGAGGATTTGTTGGAAGGACTGGGGCTGCACAGCGGCCGGCAGCTCTACCACAGCGCTCCGGCTGCTGTTGAACAGGTCCCGGAAGTAGGAGCTGCTAGCAGCCAATACGGCCCGGTGGGCCTTGAAGGCATGGCCTTTGACCACCACCGACACATCACAGTATAGGCCCTGAAGCCGCTGCTCATTCAGGCACTCCAGAATGCTGTTGCCGAAGTTCGGGATCTCCATCTGCAGGGTCTGGGCCATGGTGGCAGCTGTGCAGGGGACAGGGGTAGACAGAGAGATGTGTCAGGTGATATGCTCAGGCCTGCCCTCAGCAGCATCCACATGGTAGGTTTGCTGGGGTCTTAACAATTGCAGCTGCCTGGCTGGTGTGGCTTAGGGGTTGTGCGTCAGCCTATGAACCAGGGGTCACATGCCAGGTTCCAAGCTCAATCCCCAGTAGGAGGCATACAAGAGACGGCCAATCATTGATTTTCCTCTCATCATTGATGTTTCTATCTCTCTCCCTCGCTGAAATCAATAAACAATTAAAAAAAAAAAAAAAAAGTCGCAGGAGCCACTCCTTCCATCCCTTTAGGACAGACTGTCAAATCAGCCATGTCAGCTACAGGACAGGGTGGCCACAGGCTATTTCTTGCAGACAAGGGGGAAAGGCAAACTTACACATAGGTGCTTAAAGATGAAATGAGTTAACACAGTGAGCATAACGCATCACTAGTACCCCATGCATAGAATAACTCTGAAGGGCACTGGCATGGCAACTCCCAGAGGGTCGAGTCACTCCATTTCCCAAACCACTATTTGATGAATGACAAATTGCATAAGAATACCACCAGTCATCAGGGAAATGCAAATCCAAATCACAAGTCACTGTTTCATACCCACTAGGTCAGGTAGAAGAAAAAAGACAAATGCTGTCAAGGATGAGAAATTGGAACCCTCCTATACTGCTGGTGGAGATGCAAAGATGTGCAGCTGCCTTGGAAACCATCTGGCAAGTCCTCAAATGGGTTAAGCATGTAGGTGCCATGATGCCCAGGAATTCCATTCCTCACAATTATACCCAAGAGAAGTGAAAACATATAACCACAGAAAAAAAACAGCAGCACAACCCACAATTGCCCAAAGGTGCAAACAGTCCAAACGTCCATTAAGTGATGAATGGATAAACAAAATTGGTACATCCATACAGTGGAACATTATTCAGCCATAAAAAGAAATGAACCAGTACATGTCATAACTTAGACCAGCAGTCACCAACCAGTGGTCTGTGAGGTCTGAAAGGTTGACAACTACGGATTTAGATGAAACTGAAAATATTATGCTAAATGCAAGAAGCCAGACAAAAGGACTACATATTATATCCCATTCATATGAAATGTCCACAACACGCAAATTCATAAAGATAGCAGTTCTAGACAGTTTGGCTCAGTGGATAGTCTTGGCCTGTGGACCAAAAGGTCTCAGGTTTGATTCCAATCAAGGGCACATACCTTGGTTACAGGTTCCTCCCTAGCCTAGGCCCTGGTTGGGGCGCAGAAGCAACCAATTGATGTGTTTCTCTCACATCGATATTGCTGTCTTTCCCTCTCTCTTCCACTCTGAAAAAATCAATGGAAAAAGATCCTCAAGTGAGGATTAACAACAAAAGACAGAAAACAGATTAGTGATTGTCAGGAGCTAGAATGATGGGATGTTTGGGGAATGGGTCAAGAATATAGGGTGCCATGTTGTGATGTATAAGAAATGTATATTTGGTCATTCAGATGACCAAAATATGTTTTCTCATACACTGGATGTTTATCCATAATTCCTGACTCACAGCTCTAGCAACCCTTAGAATTTCCTGACTGGTCTTCTGTTATGTTAAGGTGGTGACTTTTGGAAGCACCTTCAGATGGAAGCTGGTTGCTAAAGCACCCACACATTAGAGGGATGGAACTTTCAGTCCCCCCACCTCTGGGGATGGGAGAGAGATGATACCAATTACCAGCAGCCAGTGATCAACTGGTCAGTCTATTTATGGAGATCTGGAGTCGATTGTCAGGAGAGGGCATGGAAGCATGAATCCCTTCCCACTTAGCCCTATGCAGCTCTTCCATCTGGCTGTTCCTGAGTTACACCCTTTTACAATAAACCAGTGATCTAGCTAAGCTGTTCTCTGAGCAGCTCTCTAAGAAATTAATTGAGCAAAAAGTTTCTGTAGCCAGTCAGCAGAAGAATGGTACCCCTGGCTTGGGACTGCTGTCAGAAGTGTGTTGGTGGGGCAGTCTTGTAGAACTGAGCCCGTGAACTCTGAAGCAATCTCCAGGTAATGTCAGAATAAAATTGAATTCTCGGACACTTTTTGGTGTCTGAGAATTGTCGGTGTGGAAAAGCTCAACTTCTATACCCCAAGTGGAATTATTTGAGTCCAAGAACCCAATTTACAGGGTTTCTTCTTGAACTAATGGAAAATGTTCTAAAATTATGATGAATGCATAACTCTGTGACTATGCTAAAAAGCATGTAATTGTACACTCTAAATGGGCAAACTACATGGTATGTGCACCTCTATAAAACTGAAACCATACTGATTTGCCAGATTCATTCTATGGGTATTTTGATTTTTAACATGGTGAATGTATTGCCTATTTGCAACATTAAAAAATATATTTTTTAAAATATATTTTATTGATTTTTTTTTTTTTTTGCGGAGAGGAAGGGAGAGGGATAGAGTTGATCAGCTGCCTCTTGCACACCCCCTACTGGGGACGTGCCTGCAACCAAGGTACATGCCCTTGACCAGAATCCAACCTGGGACCTTTCAGTCTGCAGACTGACGCTCTATCCATTGAGCCAAACCGATTTTGGCTAAAAAGAATTTTTAAATAAAATGTGTAAAATCAGCCCTAGTTGGTTTAGCTAAGTGGATAGAGTGTTTGCCTTCAGGCTGAAGGATCCCAGGTTCAATTCCGGTCAAAGGCATATGCTCAGGTTGTGGGATCCATCCCAAATAGGAGGCAGCCAATCAACGATTCTCTCATTGATATTTCTATCTCTCTTCTCCCTCCTCTCTGAAATCAATAAAAAATATTTTTAAAAAATGTATAAAATCATACCACACATTTAATTTATGCAAATTAACCCTAAAGTGTTAAGGTAGGAAAGAAATGCAAATTTAAGGATCTGCCTTTGATCTTGCTCATGGAGTTCAACCCCTATCCTGATCGGTGGGGAGACTACTGGGGTTGGGGGCCAAAGACCTCTAAAAAGTATGCACTTCTGTGCATATTCCAACCCAGGAGAATTGGTCACATGGGAAGGGCATGTCTCATACTCTAGGACAGGTGTGGAGAACTTTTTTCCTGCCAAGGGCCACTTGGATATTTATGGAACATCATTCGAGGGCCATTCAAAATTATCACCTTAAAAATTAGCCCACTATATTTGGTCAAACATTTAATTAATTAACTCAACCCTAATGTCTTGGCAGGGCCAGACCAAATGATTTTGTGGGTCTTACCCAGCCTGATTGGATGTTCCACACCCCTGCTCTAGGGGCAATCATAAAAAGCCACTGAGGACCACGTGGCTTTGAAAGTGCCTCCAGAAATAAGAGTATCCCTTCTATAGTGGTCCTCAATAAGCAGATAGAGAAATGAAGAGAGGCCGAGCAGAGAGGCTGGTGAGAAGGATGAAGAGAAATGACAGAAAAGGAGTGTCTGCAAAGGCCCCGGGGCAGGAACTAATGAGAGCCCCAGCTAGTGTTCCCTCATTCCCCAGTTAGCTTTCAGAGCTAACATTCATTAGCAAGTCCATTCTGATCTGCCCCCATGGGCTGAGCACTGGGACACTGTGGAGACTTGGGCTCTATCTTTTAATACTGAGTTCACTCTGAAAAGGCTACCTAGAGAATAAAAGCAGCCACAAACCCATGGGCTCAGAGGTGCACTTTGAGGCCAGGTTGAATACTGGTTCCAGAACTCACTCACTCCTGGGGGATCAGGAGCTCCCAACCTCTACTTCTCCATTTGTAAATAGATGCTGATAAGGCCAACGTGGTTCTAGAAACTCAGTCTGAACTCACTGATTGAGTTGCCTTATCTGGCAGAACCGGAGGGAGATGCAGGTGACTCCCAAATCCTGTTAGTAAACTTCTGGAGAGGATTTCATATTCCCAATACTCAGCTTGGAAAACTGAGGTCATGTGGCAATTCAGGACTGTTCCGAAGTCATTGGTGAGTAAGTGGTAAGGACAAGGTCTGACTGAACACTGTAACCTGTGATTTCCCTGGGCCAGTGGTCAGCAAACTGCAGCTCTTGAGCTGCAGTTTGCTGCTCTGTTGACTAATGAATATGCATTACCCTTACCCAGAAGTTTTGACTTCAAGTTAAAGACATTAATACATATTAAAATGTTTTTAAAGTGTTTTCCCTAAGGCAGTGGTTGGCAAACTCAGAGTGGCAAATTGCAGCTCACGACCCACATGTTAGTGGGAAGCTCCGAGCAAGGGAGACTAAGGCCCAGACCAACTCTGGAGAATTCCCAGCAGTAATATGGAGACCAGAACACAGGACAAAATACATAGATGGTGGTGGCAGTGAAGGAGAGAGGATGGTCAGACTCAGGAGTGAACAGCTGTGGGGAGGAAAGAAGGAAGGAGGGGAGATAAAAGATGGGGCCTGCCTTCTCTTTGTGAACCCCCAGGCCCCATGCCAACCTTGGGGTGGGGGTGGGAAGTCAGAGTCCTCTCATTCCACACTGCAGCAGTACTGGCTCTAGACAGAGAGCCACCCACTATGTCATCCAATACCCTGGAATCAGGGGACAGCGTTTTAAGAGCTGTATGTATAGTTCCTTATCTAAGGAGACTGCCTCATGAGGGCAGGCATTCTGGCCAGATTAGTTCATGATCAGCAAATCAGAACAGAGAAAGAGGCTCAATAAATATTTGTCAATGTGTTAAATATGAAGAGGGAGGTAGACACAGAGCACCGAGGCAGGAATAGATGTGTCCAGTTTGCGACAGGGCTGCTGATGGGCATTATAGACAGAGGAAGGGAGGGCTGAAGGTATGCAGCTGCAGGTGCTTCTGGGGCTGCAGGGTCTATTCTGAGGGATCCCCCTTACTGTACCTAGGGGGCCAGGAACCATTGCAAGCAGTCTCAAAGGGCTCCCCTCTGAGGTGAGTGCTAGGACTGCCCCCCTTATGGGTGGGGACCATATCTCAGCCAGGCACCAGCCCAAGCAGCCAGACTTTAGGCCCAGACTCCTCCCTGGGAATTGGTGCAGCTCAGCAACAGGAGTACAGACAGAACAGAAATGCAGGGAGGAAATCTCCCAATATTCTGACTGAATCCCAATCTCAGAGTGCAGCACCCACGGCTTCGAAGCTTTAGATTAGCCATTAGGGGAGAGAGCACAACATGGCAATTAGTGTAAATGGCTCAACGAATCATTGCATAGGTCTTGGCAAGGAACAGGTAGAGGGAAGGCCTTAAAGGACTTTGAGATCAGTGAGGGGACAGAGGGGACTCCAGAGACTTATCCTGGGGCTCCCTTCTCAATTCAGTCTGCTGGGCTCAAAAGAAACCACCACCTTCATGTGTTCCTGCACGAAGTCCCTCATTCACACTGGCCCTGTGAGGGAAGGGCCATAGAGCCACGATGAACTCCCGGAAGGAACAGGTCTATAGCAGCTGTGCCTGACCCAGGTCACCTGCTGGCTGGAAAGTGGTGGGATGGAGCCAGGAGTCATGGTCTCCAAACCACCCAATAATTTTGTCCCCACCAAGTTGAGTCCCTCACCCCAACCTATCTCAGGCCTCAGGCCTACTGCATTGTTCCCTCCACTGGTCAAGCTGTGTGTGCATCCTGCCTGGAGTGCCCTTCTCCTGTTACTTACTGCCCACATTTCCTCCTCCACCCCAAGTTCCTACTCAACTCTGAGAACACCACTCAACTAACTCCCCAAGGGCAGAAATCTATATTTGAATCCTCTCTCCTCACAACCTGGTATGCATTAAATAGTGGAGAGGGAGGTGGACACACAGCACCAAGGATATTATTCTCCCCAAGCGAGCACACAGAGGAAAGGCCATGTAAGTAGACCAGAACCTGACCGTGCAATCATCTTGGACTTCCAGCCCCCAGAACTGTGAGGAAGTGTGTGTTGTTTAAATCTCTTCACTCTACGGTATTTTGTTATGGCTGCCTGAGCTGAGACAGACTCCAACACCACCTACTCACCCACAACGCGGCCAATGCAACCCCTGGCTTGAACCTCCCATGGGTGCTGGATTCGCATGTGGCTCAGATGCCAATTCAACGTGCCTATAACTGAGCTCCTGTCCCGCCCAGCCTGCTCCGATCGTAGCTCACCAGAAAGTTCCCCACTCTGGTCAATACCCTAGACCCCAGGGAGGGGAGGGGCAGCTCTCAGCCCCACACAAAGAGCCGAGAATCCTCCCAGCATTGCTAGTCCTCCCAGAGAGATATGAGGCCATAACAGGTCTCACTGGGATGTGAGGCTATGACCTCCCAAGAGTTACTCAACAAATATTTGCCTAGCACCTGTCCAGGTTAGAAAGTAAGTGTCCAGGAGCCTGGCATGGTGGGGGACATGGTCATTCATGCAGAATCACACAATGTACTTGCATGCAGGAACTCTTATCTTGCCCAGAAGACCTGAGATCTGGGGGCAGAGAGTGGCAATTTAATGAGGCAGCAGTGGGCTCGGGTCTTACCCTCAAGGCACAGGGAAGACATGCAGACCCTTGAGGGAGAAGATGTGGTTCTTCCAGAAAGTGAAGGTTGGCACTAGGCTCAGTCCTCTGCTATGGCAGAATTGCTGTCCCCCCCACCGTAACCCCAATGTGCCTATACTTGGAGTCAAGATCTGTAGGAGAAAATTAAACAAAGTCACAGAAGTGGGGTCCTAACTCAATAGGACTGGTGTCTGTATAAGGAAAGAGGTATTTTTCTCTCCAAGCACACAAAGAGAGGAAAGGCCACGAGAGCACACCAGAACCCAACCAAACCCTACCTTGTGGCCATCTTCGACTTCTAGTCCCCAGAACTGTGAGAAAGTATCTGTTAAAGCCTCCTCATCTATGGTTATTTTGTTATGTCTACCTGAAACAGGCTTCAATCACAGCTCTACTCACCCAAAACTCTGCCATGGAGCCCCTGGCCTAGACCTCCCGTGGGTGCTGGATTTGCACAAACAAAATCCCAATGTGCCTACAACTGAACCACCATCCCTCCACTCCAAGCCTGCTCTGGGTGTAGCTCTCACCGGAAAGTTCCCCACTCAGGCCAAGACCCTTAGATTCACCTTGGACTTCTGCAAAACCAGTTTTTACCATCTGGGTCCAGAGTAACACCATTAGAGCCCCTACAATGCATACTGAGGCCCTACCTGCTTTTGAGCCTTCTAGAAGGCTGTCCCAAATGGCCATAGCTCTTCATACCCCTCCCAGTCAATCTCAAATTTCCAAAGATAGACACTGTTCCAAACCCAATTCCTTTGGTCTCTTTTCCTATTTTTTTTTTTTTTTTCCTTGACACTTCCCACCACCTAGCAAGTGTTCTTGGTTTTGTATCAGCTCCACTGGGGCTGGGCGTTGGCCTGTTTCCGGATGCTTTGTTCTCTGCCCCTAAAACCTGCTGGGCACACAGTAGGTGTTCAATAGTTGTTTGAGGAACAAATGGGATAAATTATTCCCATTAGTTCCAACCTGGCTCCCCTTTCCCGGTTCACAATAATGAGACTAAAACAGGAGTGGGACTCGGAAGGGGTCTCTGAGGCTGGGCTCAATGTAACCGAATGTGAACAACTGCTCACCCTGCTGCTGCTGGATGAAAACCATGACTCGGGTCAGCCTGGGGTGCCCTAGGCTTCAAATGGAACCACTTGTATGGTTGGTGATGATTCTCTGGAGTGTGAATTGCCATCTCTTTTGGAAGAGAGCTCTGAGATGTGGGCGACTCAATTAAGGGAAACAAACTCCAAGTGTAAGAAGGAACTAAGGCTCCTGGAAAGCCCCACAATCCTTTACCCAGCTCAGCAGGAGGTGGCCAGATCCAGCCATAGCCAGGGGTAAACCCAGAGCCATTGGGACCAAATTAGCTCAGGCAAAAGTTTGTTAAGGAAGCAAAACATGCTATTTAACTATATAGATCCTACTGTTTGGCATCTGTATTTTTTTAATGTGCATATAGTGCACATTTAATTCACTTCTTTTTCCCTGAAAAGTAGCCACTAAATCCATGGTGTGGGATAGGAGTTGCAATAGTAGCTGGCATTCACATTTGTCCCTACTGTGCACCAGTACCCAGAGAGGGTTCAGAGCGGGTGCTTCATTATTCCTCTCGCTAGTTCTGGAGGGAGGAAACCAATCTTTCTGTCATTTAAAGATTAGATCAGGACCCAGATTCACACCAAGGCAGTCTGACTCCTGTCCGAGAATCAGGAGGCTTCTTGACTCCAGCTGGCTAGGCTCATCCTTTGCATGGTCCTGTTGTTCCCCACAGCAGGCAGCTGCGACTAGACTGATTTCAGGGATAGGAAAACGGGGGTTCAGAGAAGCCAGAGTGGGGGAAGGGAAGCAAGGGCAAGCCAAGGCAAGAGCCAGGCTCTTTATCCTTGCTGGGCATGTCCTCTGCTGCCCATCTGGGGACCCTCCATCTAGGGTCTCAGGTGCCCTCTGAGGGCCAAGTGGGTGCTGTTCTGTTTTTTTCCAGCTCTTCTCCACTCTTCCTTCACTGCCAACTCCAGGAATCAGCAGTCTAGCCTGCAGCCTCTCCAACTTCCCACTTTCTTCTGGCAGCCCTGGGCAATCTAGCCTCTGCCTGCAGCAGCCCAGCCCCCCTTGCACTCTGACCACAAGCCCTCCTTTCTGAGCTACAGCCTACTCCCAGCGTAGTCACACCCAAAGGACAGAAGAGCAGAGGCCAGGCAAAAGCCCTGAGGTGTTATTGCTCCAACACAAAGGAGGCTGGTGGGGCTGAGCTCAGGCGGGTGGTTACTGGGATGGGGCTTATTGAAATGCACTTGGACACCACACAGGGCTTGGCAGGGCCTAAGAATGGAGTCTTATTATTATTTTACTAGGCTCAAATATCCCTTACAAAGCTTCCTGCTTAGCATTACACTTCCCTTTCTATTCACTTCCAGGAACATTTATCTATCTTAGTGCTTGCCCCAACATCAGTCTTCCCAACTTTAAAAGGGGCCAATAGCAGCAACTTTAGAAGGCTGTTTTAAGGATTAAACCAACAAAATAACCCACCATGCAGTGTCCAGTAATGCCAGCTGTTATTATTAGCTATGTTTCCTTCTGTCCATCCACTTAGCCCTTACCAGACTATAAACTCCCTGACAGCAACAGAGTTATCTCATGCCTTTCACCATCTCCCAAACCTTCTGTGATTTCATAACAGGTGGTAACATACAGGGGGCTCCCCTGGTGCCTACACAGCATCACCTGATCACACCCAGACAGTAACTTCTCATGTAACCTTCACCAGGTGGCCACAGCACTGCTGCTCTTGAGAATAGTCCCATGGTGGGGCTGCTCTGTGCATTATATGATATTGAGCAGCACCCTCTGCAACCACTAGAGGCTAGTAGCACTGCCACACCAGCTGTGACAACAAAATGTCATCAGATATTTCCCAAGTATCCCCTGAGGGGGCAGAATTGCCCCTGGTGGAGAACCACTGAGATAGAGGTATGCCTGCTTGTCCTCACTTTATCAGATGAGGAAACAAAGGGCACCGAGGTCAAGACTTTTGCCCAAGGGTTTCAAGGCCAAGCCAGGTGGTGCAGGGTAGTGCTAACTCTCTCCACTACTGCATGTTAGTTCATCCTAATCCACCTTGTGCTTAAGTCATGATAGAGTCATGGTTCTCATAGACCTGTGGATCTCTGAGGATGCTGAGACCTTCTTCACCAAGGAGGCAGCAGGGGAGAAGGGACAATGACAACAAAGCAGTGGACACAAGACAGCCACCTGCCCAGTTCCACCTCATGGCTTCTCTGGTTCAAAGGGCTGTGGGGAGCGGGGAAAGGGGATGCCATTCTCAGGCGACGGGACCCAAGACCAGAGGCAGGAAGGTGGGTCTGCTCGCTCATGGTAGACATGAGCAAATTCAAAACATGCAACAGTGCTCAGAGCAGCTGGGCACCCAGGAAAGGGGTCAGGGATAATAAGAGAGGACCCAACAGAGGCTCTTGGAAAACCCCACATACTTTACCCATCTCACCTCCATGCCTTCAAGACTCGGCAGCTTACCACTTTCTCAAATGTTTACTTCAGCTGGCATGCCACCTTCTCCATCATGAGCTTTGGCAATGACACCGATGCATTCCCAGTCAGACCTCACCACACCAAACCCCAATCCTCCATGTTGACCCCAACAATGAGTCCAGCAAAGCCAATCATAGCTCTCATCTTCTCACAGCCTTGCTCAGGAACCTCCTGGGGCTGCCCAATGCCTGGCCAAGGCCCCGGATGCAGGCCAATGGGGCCTGGACTTGCTCTGGTGTGACAGGGAGACCCAGAAGACCTCGAGGCTGGGTGCTTCCTTTCTGTAAATGGGACTAAGGGTCTATCTGTATATTAGGGTCACCCCTTGCTCCTTGCCTCATGAAGATATTCGGAGCACTTGGCAGGAGCCTGGCACATGCTTAGTAAGATTCTCAATGGGATGTCCGTCTGTCTAGAACATCTGTCTCTCCTTGCCCCAGTGCCCCCCCCCCCAATCCCCAGCGCTGATGATTTATTATTCAAGGCTCAGATCTCCTGAAAGTCTTCTCTGACCATCCTCCCATCTAAAGCTCTTCATTACCACTATTCCCCCAGCACTCACTCATTTCCCCTTGTCTCACTCAGTTCATGAATGTAGGAATAGCAGGAATGCTCTTGATTATTTATTTGTTGGGTCACTTTCACTAGTATAAACATTGCTGAGAGAGGCTCTGGGATCTGTTACTCAGGGCTGCTCCCCCAGCCCCCAGCAGGGGGTTGGCATCCTAGTGAAATAAAACTGCCCCATAGCCACCTTTCACCACCCCCACCCGATTATGGCCTCCTCTGGTATACCCTAGGTCTGTACAACCTAAGTCCTCACAGAAAAGCAGTTAGTTATTAAACGTGCCTCCTCCAGCTCCAGGTGCAGGCTCAAACCCACCACCTTCTTCTCTGCCACCCACACCAAGGCCAACTGAGACCAATCACTCACTGCCCCTGTTCCAGCTGTGTGAATCAGGGTAACCACCCATCTTCAGTACCCAGCCCCAACCAGGCAGAGGAAAGGCCTCTCTATGTGGGGCTGCTGGCCTAGTTCCTACCCCTCCTAGAACCAGGAGGCTAGCCACAAGACGGGAGGAGGTCAGAGCCCAAATAGAAGACAGTTCTAGGAATTATGGGGAGACTGGGGGAAGAGAAGGAATGAGGTGACAACCCATCATTTAACCCAGATCTGGCTGATACCAATCGAGCCAGCAGTCTGTAGCTTCTGCTTCAGGTGCTAGCTCAAGTCGGTGTTCTCAGGACACACCGGTAACAGCTTTGCAATTAGCGCCAAGAAAAGGAACAAAAGCTGGAGAGGTCCGACCGGGGACCAAAGTGGGGGGAAAAAGACAAACCAGGAAAGCAAAGCAAAATTCAGCTCTACAGCCCAGGCCCATCCTCATAACCGCCTCCCCCCAGCAGCCCACAACTCCATCACCTCTAACCTCTTGGCTCCCACGTGGGGCATAGGGGATGAGAAAGACTTGGTGTCTGAGAAAGTTTCACTTTCCCAACCCCCTGGGACACCATGAAAACTGTACGAAAGGGTATTGACCCATCTCTTGCGATGGCAAGAAGAAAGAATTTTTGAGGAGGAATCTGGAAGATTGGGGAACTTCTCCAGTCATGACTCTCAAAGGCCAGCTTAGGAGAGTATGGGTTTGGGCTCTAGTCATGTGACCTGGGATAAGCCACCCCAAGGCCTAAGCTGACCTGGTGGTGGTGGTGAGCAATTAATGAGCTCATCCGACCAGCACGGGCCTGGTCAGGACAGCACCCTAGCAGAGCCCCTGGGTCAGCAACCCCAAGGGCCTGGGCTACGGTGCCTGATTGGATTCCCTTCTTGGTGACGTGACCTGCCCATTACCCCATCACGAACCTCTAAGACACAATGAACAAAACTTTATATACTCACCTCCCAGTTCACCTTAAGGAAGCTGGTGCCTGGGAAGCCACCGTATAAGATGGTGGTTGAGGGCCCATCCTCTAGGTGTGAGCCTCAAAGCTCCAGTCACTATTAAGTGGGGGAAAGATTCTAGGAACCTCAGATACAGTACTCAGGTAAGGGCAGCTAGGCTGTCCCTCTGCAGGTGTATGAGGTGGGGGTGTGCAAGGGCCACCCTCACGGTAAACAAGATGCCCGAGCTAGGTGTTCCCAAGCTGCCCACACAAACACCCACCTGGCGGGCTAGCACCTTGGAACAGTCGGCAGAGGCTTGCCCAAAGGGTAGGTCGGGGACCCAGAGCCTGATGGGAATGAGGCGTGGGAAAAAAAAAAAAAGAGCAACCCCCTCCCCCCCCGCCTTTGGTCCAGAGCTAGCTTCTGGCCGGGAAAGGGGGTGCATCTTGGCACGTGCCTTTCGATCAACACCGGTTCCTCGGACCTGCCTCCCCATCCCCACTAGCCTAGCTCAAAAGCCCCCCCTCCTCCCCCCGCTCCCCAAACTCCTACAGGAGTTCCTTCCACAACTTACCCGACCTCCCCGGGAGCTGGCCTTTCCCCTTCAACATCTTCCCAACGCTCACCTCAGGTGACTCCCGCAAGCACCTCCGGGATCGCCTCTCCACCCGCTCCCCCCACCCCCATTCCGGACTAGCTCCGCCCACGCCCACCGTGCCCCACTTCCTGGGCTTCTCCCCCAAGCCTGTAACCTGACCCACCCACCCCTCCAGCCACTGTACCTGCAGGCCCGGCCACGCCCCGACCCCCTCCGGGCCACTTCCCTCCGGCAGCGCCGCCCTCCCCCCTCCCGCACTCGGCCGGCCCCCGAGCCCGAGCCCGACTCCTCCTGCCCCTCCCCCCCGGGCTCCCGGGAGCCTCTCACTTTATCCCTCGGGCCCTTCAACTTCCCCGCCCCCTCCCCCCGCACCTGCCCGGCCCAGCTTTGCTCCCCTCCCCCGCCGGGAGCGAGGGCCGGAGGTCTGGGCCCAACCCCGCCGGCCCCCGAGCCCCGCGGCCCGGCCTGGGGCTGGACACTC